>JADOBS010302250.1:0-13635 GCA_015708375.1 Cydonia oblonga
GAAACTTATTCCGTATTCGGTTGTTAACCAGTCTAAGTTTATTCTCAATGCCGGGAAAATTCAACCTTCATGCTCCCCCCCCCCCCAAACCACCTTTTCACTCCTCTCTCTAGTTTAATGCTTGTAGATGTTAAATGCATGGCGTATTTGCTGGTTTTGTCATGGAATCTTAGATATATAGGCCTGTTAATTTGTTGTTATATTTTGTATTGAAGACATTCATAGAGAATTTGATGTCGACAGGGACTCCTATGGATTTGCTTTGAGACCTCAACATGTACAAAAATATAGAGAGTACTCGAATATCTACAAGGTAAATTCGTTTTCTTTGTGCACATCTTGTGGTATTGAAATGACTTTGTAACTGTTTTAACATTCATTTAAGTCTCATATGATCAACTAGCTCTGAATTCAATATGTAGAGATGTGGAAATAGAACATTGTTTTGACTTTAAACTGATATCATCTGTGATTGTTATGGGATTATTTACTAAAATTCGGAGGAAGAAATGATTTTAGATCAACTTTATTCTTCATAGAGAACTAGAGTGACATGACAAACCTGGGGGCTTTACAATTTCTTTTTCGAGGACATCTTTTGCTGTTGAAATAGTATTTTCGTCGAAATGAACATACCCAAAAGGCTAAAAGAAGGAAATAATGACTGTTCAGTTTGGTGATATATTTATGGTATCAGGAAGAGGAAGAGGAAAGATCAAATACATGGAAGTACTTCCTTGAAAATATAGAGAAGTCTTCTCAGTCGTGCTCTCCTGAGGCAAGTAAAGACGAATTGCAGGCTAAAGCTACTGAGCAGAAAGCAGGGATAGTTTCTGAGAGTGGTGAGGAAGGGAATGATACAATTAGTAAGAAATCTGTTTCTAATCGTTCATCAGAAAGACATCCAGAAAAGGAGCTTAAACTTTCAGAAGAAACAGAGAAATCTAAAGTCCAACCATGGATTCTCATTAGATCGTCTCTTAGTTCTATTGAAAATATGATGAGTGTTCGTGTCAGGAAGGGAAGAAATATGAAAGATGAGCAGATAATTGGGAATAAAGACCATCTTCCATCTATAGAAGAAGTAGCTTCTTCAGGAGTGGCTTCTGAGGATGATTGTGTGGACAAAATTTGTCTTGACGATGCTTTTAATGAAAGTAAGAACGCCTTCAGTGCAGAAAATTCTGTAAGTGATGGACTCTCCGACAGTGTGAAAGTCGTTGGGACAGAAGAAGCTGTTGATGCTGGGACAGAGGAAACTAAGGTTAATGGGAACCCTCCAGAGCCTTTCTTTCCTTGGAAACTAGAACTTGAGTCTCTTGTTCATGGTGGAGTGCCAAGGGATCTCAGGGGAGAGGTGAAACCGATACTTTCAACTTGATTGATTTACCAAATTACTTGTTTGAGATGAAGCGCAACGTTTTCTAAATCTTTCCATTGAAGGTATGGCAAGCTTTTGTAGGTGTGAAGGCTCGCCGGGTGGAGAAATATTACTATAACTTGCTGGCTCAAGAAGCAAATACTAGTGAAAGCATGGATAATGACAACTCATCTGGTATTCCCAGAAAATGGAGAAGGCAGATTGAGAAGGTCAATAGATGCATGTGCCTTGGACTTTATCATTTTAATTAGTAGGTGCTACTTCTTTTGCCTTGTACTGCAATCTGGGTTTCTCCCTGATCTAAATGTTTTCATTTTATTGCAGGACATACCACGTACATTTCCAGGACATCCTGCATTGAATGAGAATGGTCGTAATTCACTGAGGCGTTTGCTTTTAGCTTATGCTCGACATAACCCCTCTGTTGGATATTGCCAGGTAATTGGGCCAATTCTTCTAACATTCTATTGTGCATTTGTTTGAATGGATTTCTCACTTTATCTTCGCATGGAAAGTCCTTGTGTGTTTTGGCCTAAAGCCCCCACACCCAAAGGAAAAATTACCTTCTAAATCCCAATGGTTCCTTGTTTCTTTGCAATGAATTTTTGTCAAAGATGATAAGTGTCATAGTTATTACAGTATTTGTATTATTACTTTGGTATTAAAATATGTGCAGGCAATGAATTTCTTTGCAGGGTTATTGTTACTTCTGATGCCTGAGGAAAATGCCTTTTGGTAGGTTTTCAGAGCTCATATCCCCGATCTCTTCCAACTGTATGTTTTTCTTTTAATTCTAATGAAATGGATGCTCTCTAGTAACTCCTGCATTGTGCGTTGGTGACCTATGGAACATATCATGTTTTAATTTCTGTTTGATTACGCAAATTTGTGTTGAAAGAGTTGTAGATATTTGCTAAAGGCAATAGTCTCTGTGAACTGTGAATGCTACATCATCTCAATTCTTTACCAATTTGTAATTTGTATACATATGTTGTATGATAAGCCGGCTCACTTTTATAGCTGTTTCTTTTGTTTCTTTTAGGGCTTTGGTTGGTATAATTGATGACTACTTTGATGGCTACTATACCGAGGAAATGATAGAAGCTCAGGTGTGATTTCGCGGTTCAGAGTTGTTGAGAAAAATTATATATGATTCCATTCTGATTCACCAATTTATTTTATCACACTTCCAACAGTTGTAATACTTATGGAGGATTCAGTTATAACTAATCTTCATGAAAAATAAATTAAGTATTCTGTTTTGTCAGGTGGACCAACTAGTATTTGAGGACTTGGTGCGAGAAAAATTTCCAAAATTGGGTTTGTATACTTCTAATAATCATCTTAATAATCCTAACTTTTGGTTCTTTACCACACACGAAGCAGTGTGGTTCTCATCCCGCTCCCTCTATGCTTGTGGCAGTGAATCATCTGGATTTCTTAGGAGTCCAAGTGGGATGGATCATTGGACCTTGGTTCCTATCCATATTTGTAAATATGATTCCATGGGAAAGTGGTGAGATTTGTGTGGCACGTGTTCGGAGTTGTTTAAAAACTTTAAATAATCGGTCTCTTTGGTTCTCAGTTTCAAGAACCAGTTTGAAATCATATTTTTCTAAAATATCTACCTTCTTGTTGCCTCCTTTGATCGTCAGTTATTCGAGTTTGGGATGTGCTTCTGTTTGAAGGAAATCGTGTTATGCTATTTCGAACAGCACTAGCACTGATGGAGTTATATGGTACCTTGTCGCAGTTCTACTAATGCATAAATTCATAGTAGATATGATTTTATTGTCTTTGCAATTTATCACTAGAAATGCAATTTTATTGTTTATATGCTCGTGCAGGGCCGGCGATAGTTACCACTAAGGATGCAGGAGATGCTATTACTTTGTTGCAGTCCCTTGTTGGCTCAACATTCGATAGCAGCCAGCTTGTTTTGACTGCTTGCATGGGTTTTCTGGCTATAACTGAAAGTAGATTGCAAGAGTTGAGAGAGAAGCATCGACCATCTGTCTTAGCAATTGTCGAGGAAAGATCTAAAAAGGGTCAGGCTTGGAAGGATTCCAAAGGGCTTGCATCTAAGCTGTATAGTTTTAAGCATGATCCCAGTATAATAGAAGAGAAAAGTCCTACTGAAGGAAGTACAGATGGAGATGTATCTCGCTCGAAATCTGGCTCTTCTAATCTGGATGAATTCCTTAGTGTTAGTGGCCTATCTGTATCAGAAGTGGATTCTTTACCAGATCTTCATGATCAGGTTGCTTTCTCTTCACCCCTTTGCCTAATATATTTCTTGATGTGCACTAGATTTTACCCCATCTACAAAATCACTGTTCGTTATACTACAATGAAAAACAACAAAACTGTTAGAATCAGAAGACGACAATATGGTTCCACTCAAGTTCTTCACGAGGAACAATCCATCTTCCTCATGTCTCATGACAACTGCAGGCTTGGAGCCACCGGGAATTTTCTTACACCGCAGGACCACTCTGGTCCCGTAGTGGCTCCACCCCTGGCTGTGCTATGTAAACTCTATGTTGAGATGTGGTTGTGATGTTTGCTTTTCAGACCCGCTCATAGTTTTTCTCGTTGGAGGCGTCTCATCCTTTCCGTTTTATAACCTAAGTGGCCTAACTGAACTTTTTGGTTATAGGTTGTCGTAGTGGTTTTTCACTTGTAATTTTTTGAAAGATATAAGCTACTCCTCTGCTACTTGTTTAAATTTCAATGATTAACAGCTCTTGTGCAGGTCGATTGGTTGAAGGTTGAGGTATGCAGGGTGCTGGAGGAGAAAAGATCTGCTGTACTCAGGTGACCTGCTACTTAGTTTACGAGTTTAAAGTTCTAAATTTTTGGGGGGTTTTTCTAGTCATTTCTAGAATCTCATATCGTGTTTGAGTTTTTTGTTGCCGTTGTTTTCTTTCACTAATTGCAATTAGCCTTTGATTCAAAGATCAAAGGGCACCCATAAACATCCACAGATGGCCATCAATTTTCATTTTCAATCGCCCTTTTGCCAGGATTATTGTGATTGTATGCCTTTTGAAATAACCATTAAGACTCTGTTCGTGATTCATGTTCTTTCCAGGGCTGAGGAGTTGGAGACAGCACTTATGGAGATGGTCAAGCTCGATAATCGACGAGAATTAACCACAAGGGTAATTCTACTGTTGATTTAGCTGACTGTTTTTCTACTATTATGTTATCCTGATGTTCCATGTCGAAGAAATATGTTATTTTTGCCTATTGTTTCATGTTGAAGAAATCTGTACAATTATTTGTCTAAATATGGTGATGTTTTACAGTATCTTTAGTAAACCCCTTATCCAGCAGTACAAAACTTCTTGATGAATAGGCATTTAGGATCAATCATGTGCTCTAATGTATTGGTGTGACGTCTATGCTAGTTTCTATGGATTATGTTCTGGAGCGACGAATGAATTGTTAGGTTATCTTCTATCTTCTAAATTTATATTATTAGAAATAGGTTCAACTGTAATGATGAATTGCGGTGTTTAGCCTTTCGGTTACCAGGTGAGAGAGAGGTTGCATTTTGTTTTCTCATTACCTCACCTTAAACAACCTTGTGTATACTCATCATAAACATGGAAGTGAATAAGGAGTTGTAATTTATTTTTTCCACCTCGAACGACACTGTGTCAATCCTAACCGTAGAAGTGATTGCATCCAGAACCTCAAGATTGTCAGAAAAGAAAAGGAGGAGATCTGGATCCTAAGTGAAAATGCTTTAAAAGTCTGTCTAACTACAAAAAAAAGTGCTTTTGTCTTCTCCTTGAGATAGTATTTAACATATGCTCATTGTCCTGCAGGTTGAGCAGTTGGAGCAAGAGGTGGCTGAGCTACGGCAAGCCCTTGCGGATAAGACAGAGCAAGAGACTGCAATGCTTAAGGTTTAAATTTACTCGTTTTCTCGTTTGATGGGGAGCAGAGCAGAGGGAAGATGATCACTTGTTTTTGTTTTATTTTTTCCTGCCCAGGTCTTGATGTGGTTGGAACAAGAGCAAAAGGTAACTGAAGATGCCCGAGTAAGTGCTGAGCAAGAAGCAGCTGCTCAGAAAAGTGCAGTTAATGTGCTTCAGGTACCTTTATATTTCCTTGACGTCATCTCCTGACATTTTGGAGGTTTTCTTGCTCTTTGTTGGGAAAAAGATCGTTGGATCGCACACCATCCATTATCTTTTTAGTTTTCTAAGAAACCCATATATTTCTGTAAAGTGCATCACAGTGAAGAATGCCCGAGTGAGACAGCTAAGTGTTATTTTCGTTTCTTGGCAAACTCCAGAGTTCACAATCTGGATGTCTCATTTTTCCATCTTTGCAAAACATTAACATATCTATTTCTCAATAGAATGCCGTATATGCAGGAAAAATATGAGAATGCCATGTCTTCACTTACTGAGATGGAAAAGAAAGTAAAAGTGGCGGAATCAATGTTGGAGGCTACATTGCAATATGAATCCGGTCAAGCCAAAGCGCTTTCTCCAAGGTACATGAAATTTCTGTTTTTTGGTATGCTATACAGTCCCAGTTGTTGTATATGTTCATTCATAATCCCTTTTACGGTTTAAAAATGAAAACTCACGATCCATCATCTCTTTTGGTTTAACAATGAAAATTTGCAACCCGTCGTATCTCTCCCTGTCACTCTTAGACTCAGTGCACTATTGGTGCTGTATACAGCATACATTAGTCTGTCATAAATAATATAACTACTTATTCATTGGTTGCGCTACTGGGCCAGATATTTCTCTGGCGGTACCTTATCAAGCTAAAGTGGTTTGCAGGGCAGCTAACACACAGGGAAACTCCACAAAAAAGATGGGCATTCTACCATTTGGACTTGGTTGGGGTGACAGAAATAAGGTATATAGTTCTACATTTTCTGTATTGACTGCTAGGTGCGAGGTTCTTTTAATCTTAACCCGATGCATGCTTCTAAACCCATTTTGATTTCTGGGTGTAATCCCGCACTCCCTTTTTTTACAGGGATCCAGTGATCTGAAATCACCGAATCAACAGAGAGACTGAGAAGTCCAAAGGAGAAAACTGGCGAAGAAGGGAAAGATTAGGTAGTGGAAAGTGATGGATGCCCTTTTCATTGCCATGAAACAGAGATTGAAACTGCTGCTGCCTATGTACATCTTCGCTTGCTTTCGTGTTTGTATTTATATACTGGTGACTGAGGGAAGCCATCGATCTGTAAACTTGTCATTTTCAGTAGCGGGTTCGGTTCACCCCTGACAGTCAGAATGTAAAGCATATTAGTTCTCCTGTCTAACAGTCATTTGTTTACAGTAGTGACGTTTAAAGTCAGTTTTGGCCTCTGTTAATGTTATCATCATCGTCGTTATCAGCATGTTGGAACATTCTTTCTTTTGTTTATTGGATTCAGAAAACCGAATAAGAATAACTGTAGTTCCCGGCTCTCCTCCATTAATGGATCGGAGATGATGCAGCCATTTCTGTCTCATCAATCTCGACTACATCTATTATTCTCTCTAAACTTTTTGTACATGTCACTTCTGTAGAATTTAAGCGTTCCCACCAGCAAAAATAACTGAAGCCAGAGCAGAAACAAGTGTCGTTGCGGTCAAAACTGTAAACGACAACCTATAACATCGAGTTCCAATACATTTTAGATCCTGGCCTTTGATCCTATGCAGACCAAGCCTAGCAAGCTCCTTCTCAGCCTCTTTGTCATACAGCATTCCCAGTGACCCTCACATTGAGTAAATAAGTCCCGAGAGGACTCGCCAACTGTCCGCAATTGAAGAGGGTGGAGTAGTACTTCAACCCGAAAAGTTCATTCAACCCGAAAAGTTCAGAAATGATTGCCAACGCCAGCGGAAACTGAGCTCCGAGAGTAAACCCAATGACGACTGAAGCAATGTACAAGGAACCAGGGAATGCAAGAACAACAAGAAGGTAGGCAAGGCATTCTAGTGTAAGAACAATAGTGAGCATAAGGGGTCTTGGAATTTTATACCTCATGAGTAGGATTTCAGAGACGTAACCAGAAAAGATTCGGCCGAAGAAGTTCCATATGCTGATGAGTGACACAAATGTGTTAATGGTCTGAGGTTTGTAGCCCAACGCTTCGCCGATTTGGCCGAGGTTGTCTGTAGCAGTCAAGCTCGAGCGAAGTCCGAATAACCTTGCAATGAATATGAGTAGCATGTCAACGCTCGAGAGTGCTTGTAAAATGGTGTAGTCTTCTCCTCTTGGTGGTTTCTTGAAAATGTTTGAGAAGAAAGACGTGCCTTTCGGTTTCATCTCTTGATCCAACTCTAGTTCTTGTGGTTCCTCTAAGGTTATTCGACGAGGTTCTAGTTTCGTTAATGTCCAGTTCACTGACTCCTCTATGAGTATGGCTTGAATTCTGGACAATTGGTAAATAAAGCAAAGTCTCATGTTTATCTGGGTAAGTCAGCTGTTTCTCGTCGGTCTCTAATTTACTCTTGGTTGAGAATTCCCATTGGAAGGCTTCCCTTTATTTATCTTGGGGTTCCAATTTTTGTTGGACGACAGAAAAAAAGCTTATTTCCAAGTTTGGGCAGACAAGATTCGTAATTGTATATCTGATTGGCGTGGTCATTTTCTTTCTATGGTTGGGGGTGACTCTTATTAATTCTGTAGTTGTCAGCATGTTATCTCATAGTTTTTCTATTTATGCCTGGCCTAAGACTGTTTTGTTACAAGTTCGCAACTGGACTCGCAATTTTATTTGGACATGGAGTACAAATTCTTGGGCCTATTTCCCTGTTTCTTGGAAGAAATGTTGTGCCCTTCTAAAGGAAGGGGTCTTGGAGTGAGGAATTTTCAAGCTCTTAATCAGAACTTTCTTTGGAAGAAAGTTTGGGATTTTTTGACTAATTCTTCAATGGCTGCTAGTTCTTTTCGTGCACGATTTTTTACTAGTACCAGTCAGGTGTGCTCTTATTATAAACGGTCTTCTAATTGGCCTGGTTTGCGGCCTTTATTTGTAGATGTTAGTCATAACTCCAAATGGTTGGTGGGCAATGGTACTTCTATTAACTTTTGGCATGCAAATAATTGGATTGGTGACTCAACTGTTAAAAGGTTGGATATTCCGCAATCTCTTGGTAAACTTATGTTCGTGCCTGTTTCAGACTTCATTCATAATGCGAATTGGTTTTGCCCTATTGATATAAGTAGTGCCACCCTTTCTGCTATATGGTTTGAAATTTTGATAATTAAGCTTCCCTTTTCGAGATTGGATTATAAATTAATTTGGTTGACTGCTTCCGATGGTGTATGATCTCTATCTTTGGCTTATGACTTTAAGCATAATAAGTAAGCAGTTGTTCCTTGGAATAGATGGGTTTGGCGTAGATGTTTTCAACCACATAATTCTATTTTATTATGGCGTTTTCTTCACGGTAAGCTTTTAACTGATGATTTATTCACCGGTGATTCTCTTTTGCGTCGATGTGCTCTTTATGTTATAAGGCTACTGAGTCAGCTCAATATTTATTTTTTGAGTGCTCATTTTCTTTGGAAATTTGGCGTAGGGTTTTAGCCTTATTTCAAGTTTCTATATCTTTCTCCGATATCACATCATTTTTTTCTTATCCTTTGCGGCATGGTTTTGGACCTTTGGTACTCAACTTCAATTATTGTGGTGGGGTATGATTAGGGTAGGTTTTTACACACTTTGGCAAGCTCAGAATTTAATCCGTTTTGAAGGGAAAATGTTTACAGTTGATCAATTGGTTAATGGCATTCGCTTGCAAGTTTGTGAGGTGAATTCTTAGGGTATGGGTTTTATGTTAAACTCAGTTGATGAGCTTTGCATTCTTAGAGCACTTGCAATGCATGGAAGGCCTTCAAGGGCGCCTAGAATTCATGAGGTTATTTGGATTTCTCCTTGTTCTTTTCAAGTTAAAATTAATAGTAACAGTGCGGCTCGTGGTTCTCCGGGTATGGCTAGTTTTGGTGGTATTTTCAGTGACCACTTGGGTCATTTTCTTGGATGCTTTGCAAGATCTTTTGGTATTGCTACTGTCTTGGAGACAGAAGTTAAAGCTATTATTCATGTTGTTTATATGGCTTTGGAGAGGGGTTGGCATTCCTTTGGATTGAGTGTGATTCTTGTTTAGCAGTACATTTTCTTTCTAATTGATCTTCTCAGGTGCCTTGGCGTTTATCGGTTGATTAGGCAAATTATTGTACCATCCTCTCTTCCATGCAAGTTCCGTTTTCTCACATTCATCGCGAAGGAAATCAGATGGCAGATTGTTTGGCAAACTATGGTGGTGGGATTCTTGTCCGCAGTGTGCAGTTATGGCTTTTGCTCATAATCTTTCTGGGCTTTCAAATTTTCATTTCTCTTAGAAGTTCTCTTAATTGATATTTTTTTTCTAATAATTTTCTTCTTCTTGTTAAGGTTTAGCTTCATGCCCTCTCTAACTTATTGTATCTTTGCTTTTTTTCTTTAATATAGTTTCACGATAATGTCTTTTTTTTCATGATAGCAATGGTGGAATGGATGTGACATTATTGTTAAAAAAATAAGGAAAAAAAAAACTCCTCTCTCATGATGATCAAGAGAGGAAACAAAAGCAAAACACAAATCACCATGGCAGTCGCAGCTAGGGCTACCAGGGGGAAGACAATAGATTTTTTAGTCAGTCATTGCCATGAGAAATAAGGCAAGAACAATCGACACATACAAAAAGCGAAAAAAAAACACTTTGAGTTGTCGATTTTCAGCAGTTGTTGTGATCTTGTTGACCCTAAAGCCTACGTGGCGCGCAAGCCGAGTAATAATAAGCTAACTACGTTGTTCGGTTGTGTGCAGGGCATGCCAACTCATCGGCCGAGTTCTGCCGAAGAGTAAAATATGTTGATGTGGCGTTGGGTGCGCTGCTGACTTCTTGATCTTGCAACTGCAGTCGATGAAGGAACACGTCTCGGCCTTCGGGTTCTAGAGCTTGAAGACAAGGCTGCTAGTTTCTTTGAAGTTCACAAATCGTCAGCACCGGGTTCAGTCTCGGTAATTATATTCGTGAAAGTATAAGTACGCTGAACTGGTATCAGACTGTACGGACACAAATACTCGAAAGAGATAAATGTCTTGATTGTAAATGTGGTTCGGCCGTCGGAATGCCGAACACTAAAATGTACTTACGAATATCCAATCATAAAATAAAACTCGACTTTCAATGTGCCGAGCCTAGTAACCAGGTACTACCTCACTTCGCCAAGAAGGCTGATGAGATGACCTCTACTAACAAGGACTCGGAAATCCTTATTGAGCGAGACTTGGATAAATAACCAGTCGGTCTCGAAGCAGTGTTGTCTATACAAACTGAAGGTGCTCCTCAGTCGGCTGATTCTACGGCTCCAATGATGTCTATCTAAACTGAAGATGTCGCTGATTGCCTTCATAGTGTTGTCTATCCAAACTGAAGATGTGTTGGTGAGAAGAAAGGGGGAGAGGAAAAAATCTCAGGGTTGTTAAGAAACTTTGCGCAAGCCAATTTGTGTGTTGATTTGAAAGGCTTTGAATGATGCACTCCCCTCTCTATTTATAGCAGCAAACCCCCTTATGGCTGAACTAGAAATTTACTTGGATTAGAACTCCTCAACCAAATCTGACCAGGTTTCGCCCAATTCTAACCCCTATAGGACTTTGAACCAAGCTACTTAACGAACCAGATTCATCTCCTAATTCTAAGCATCCTTACTTTAAGACTCCTTGTTGCATTAGGGTTTGACTACCTCACCCTTATCTAAACCAATCCTCTTCGTAATAGGATTTGGCCAACCTTGACTGGACAGCCCATGACAAGATTCTAGATGAATTTTATTGGAGCGAGAACGACTCCAAGCTTGGTCCAAAAAATTATTTTGGGCCTAGACAGATCTTTATCGGGCAAATCGTACACAGAAACACAACTGAGAATGCAGCTGGGAGACAACCGATGAGAAGAATCAGAGCTTGCATGTCCTGAAATCCATATGAAGCTACGTAAATTTGGGTGATGATAGCCCCAGTGAGCCCGATATACTCTTTGAGGAGGCCGATCATAATACCACGGCTTTGCAGGAAGTTTTTTACACAAGTAACCATAACTCCCGTGTTCACTAAGCTTAAAGAATTTGTTGCAATGTAAATGTAGACACACATTTGCCAGATTACCAACTTGGCGATCCTTCCTGTGACGCCTAACCACATCATGAAGTAGCCGAAGAAGTTCATGGCCGCCCCAATGAGGAGCACAAACCATGTTGGTGTAACCTTGGCTATTAAGCCAGCGAAAATGCCGATGTTGGCCCCAAGGTCTTTGAAAACTCCCAGCAACTTGAGGGTTTCTTGGTTATAGCCAAAAGTGGTTTTGAGCTCTTTGGAATAGGGTCCAAATGGATAAATTGCACCTGAACCAGCCATCACCATCAACGAAGCAAAAATGGAGAACCATCGGTTTTTTGCCACGAAAACTACGGAACTCTGTAGATTTCTGGTGCACCCAACTAATGGTGGTGGTAATGGTACCATAGTCATTTTGCCTAGCCCTTAAGTCTTTGGTTTGGGAGTAAAAGCACTGGATTGGATTGGATTGGATGAATCAGTATTACTGATTTACTATGAAAGGATTATTTTCTTGCTACCAAAAAAAAGGAAAGAAAAGCCCAAAATCACCTGCAACATTGTTTTTTGGTAGCGATTTATGTTTTTTTCTAACAAGATTTGGAGTTTTTAGTATACTTCAGATTTTTTACCATTAAATTCCTTGCCACAGAAGAATAAATGGTAAAATGCTCCAGAGCAACATATAATTTTCGTCAAATTAGTAAAGCATTTTCAGGAGCCTCATGACCACCAAGCTGTAGCTCCCATAGTTCAGAAAACGGCATTCCGACAGAGATAAATTTAGGTTGAAACTCTTACTCGAGTTTTCGGAAGTAATATAAATAGTTTTCAGAAACTGATTCAGGTTGAAACTCTTACTCAAGTTTTCGAGTTCCAAATGATAAGCATGATCGTACGCGACAAAAATAAATTTACAGCCAATCGAAGTGTAAATCTTGTGTATTATTTGTAAAACTTGGATTGCACGCTAAGCCAAGTTCATACATCCATTTACATTTTACAAACATTTCTCATTCCAAGCATTCACAGGCTTTCCATATCAACAAAAGAAAAAAAGGTAATACAACGCAATATTGCCAGGGTTTGAAAATTACATGTTACACAACAGAGCAGAACTATAGCCCCGAAAAACTTAAAAAGAGGGTGGTATGAAACGAAACCTACGGGATCTATAGAGACATTTGAAGAATAAAAATGTAAAAATACAAAATAAAAATCACTGCACGAAGGCACACAAAGATATAATACAACATTCCGACTCTCTATATATTAAAAAAAAAAAAAAACGAAGTGGAAAACTATTTTCTGATGATGAGACGTGTCGAGATGGGTAGAGACTTTCAGAATTAGGGTATGAGGGCATGTTATCATCAGTGAAAAAATATTAGCTCAGACTCCATACCCGTATGAGCATCTATCAGGTATTATCATAACCTTGTGATAGTTGGCGTGTCCCCTACCACAATTGAGCTTTCCTTTCACTATCCCTCTTGGTTCTAGGGGGAGTACAAGGTGCAAGACGTGAGCTTTGGACTGGCTGCGTTTCAGGGTCATACTTATGTGAAGCAAGGTAAGTCAAAGCTGTGACGACATCAGCTATAACTGGCCGCATGTTAGGCTGCTCCTGAACACACATTGCCGCAACTGCAAGAGCTTGGTACAAGCCCCTTGGGGGATACTGACCCTGGAGCGTTGGGTCTGCCATTTGTGAAAATTTCTTTCGGTCTTTAAACAAGGGTCTTGCCTGCAAAACAAAGTAGTAACATATGAATGTTAAATATCAGAATAAGTTCTGATTTTGCAGAATTCGTTATTGATGGTCAGTCATATTATTAAGAATATGAAAGAGCTGAAAAGGCTTCATTATTTAAAAGAATATGAACGACCGGAACAGAATGGAATTTCTTACCCATGCAACCAAATTCTGTTCTCCTGTACCTCTGGTATTGTCAATCGCTCTCCTGCCTGTTATAATTTC
Source organism: Cydonia oblonga (assembly GCA_015708375.1). Taxonomy (NCBI): domain Eukaryota; kingdom Viridiplantae; phylum Streptophyta; class Magnoliopsida; order Rosales; family Rosaceae; genus Cydonia; species Cydonia oblonga. Next base: position 13,504 of record JADOBS010302250.1, read on the forward strand.
CAAAAGAACTACGCCAAAGCTATAAACGTCTGATTTAAGAGTCAACTGCCCTGTCATTGCATACTCTGGAGCGCAATATCCATACGTTCCCATAACCCTCGTAGATACATGGGTGTTATCCCCAACAGGCCC
>JADOBS010302251.1:0-13640 GCA_015708375.1 Cydonia oblonga
GAAGCTAAAATAGTTTATATTGGAGGTGGTAAGGATCTCCAACTAAAAGATGGAATTGTTAAATCTACAAATGAAATCGATGTAGATTGTCCAGAAGATACATTGGAACATCAACTGGGAGACAAAGAGATAAGTGCTCTTTGTTGGGCATCTTCGAATGGGTCCATTCTGGCTGTGGGATACATAGATGGAGACATTTTATTCTGGAACACATCATCTCCTCCTTCCGTCAAGGGTCAAAAAGCATTATCGCCATCTAATAATGTTGTGAAGTTACGATTATCATCAGCTGAAAGGAGACTTCCTGTCATAGTTTTACAGTGGTCCACAGATTATAAATCCCATAATGGTTGTGATGGCCAACTATTTATCTATGGCGGCGACGAAATCGGATCAGAAGAAGTTTTGACGGTGTGCTGTCTATTTGTAGTTGTTTGACAATTCATTTATGCTTTTAGTTGGATAGAAGTAGTTCTGAAAAGTTCCGTGGCTTTTTCAGAAAAATGGTTAATATATATCAAAATTAGTTCACTTTTTTAAAACAGTATAACATGCTCAGAAACAGTAAGGACTTCAGTTTAAAGAGATAAAAGGATACCCTTTTTGAAAACAGTATAACATGGCTAGAAACAATGCACTTTTTGTACAACAATTGAATTGGTGTTTTTCTTGTTTATTTACTGCCACGAGATAGGAGCTGACAAAATTCTCCGTGTTTCAGGTTTTAACTCTTGAATGGTCACCTGGAATGGGGAATTTAAGATGTGTTGGTCGTACAGACCTTACCCTTACTGGCTCTTTTGCAGACATGATTTTGTTACCAAGTTCTGGGACAACTGGGGGTAATCACAAATCTGATGTTTTTGTGTTAACCAACCCTGGGCAACTGCATCTTTATGATTATGCTACCCTCTCTGCCTTAATGTCCCAGAAAGAAAGGAATCCATCTGTATCTGCTTTGGAGTTTCCAGTGGTGATACCTACAACTAATCCAACAATGACCGTTGCCCAACTTATTAGGGTACCCACTGGGGAGAACTTATTAAAAGCTACATCCGAGGTATTGTACTTCATCCATGTATGAGTGGATATATCTTATATTTTTCCCCGTTTCTATACTGGAGGTATTGGATGTTTAATTTATATATGAGTCGCTCATACATCTTCGCTTTATTGTTTCTCATCACATAATTATTTACTTTTCGTATATCGTAGATAGCCTCAGTTGGGAACCTTGGCTCAGCACAAACCCAATCAGCTGGTACAAGATGGCCCTTGACTGGGGGTGTTCCCAGTCAACTGTCTATTTCTGAGAATAATGGTATTGAGAGACTGTACCTAGCAGGATATTCAGATGGATCTGTTCGGATATGGAATGCCACATATCCACTCTTATCTTGTATCTGCCTTGTAGAAAGCGAGGTTAGAGTTCATCACTTAAACCTTATAAACTTTGTCTTTGTAAGGCAGACGTGCATCGCGTGATACCTTACAACTGGCAGGTGCAAGGTATAGAAGTTGCTGGTTCAAGTGCTCCCGTAACACGACTGGATTTCTGCTCCTTCACTTTAAATCTGGCTGTTGGCAATGAATGTGGTCTGGTCAGATATCTTTCTCTATTGGATACCATTTTTCACTTGTAACTTTTACTGTGCTGATCGTCTTTATGCTAGTGTGTATAGGTTCGAATTTATAACGTGAAAGGCTGTTCAGATGGGGTAAAGTTAATCTTTGTCACAGAAACCAAATATGAAGGTAGGTTTTTCAAGCGTCAATCTCCTTGACTTTATAAAAAGGTTGCTGTCTTTCTTCCTTATACTGTCCATCAGATGCAAAATCATCAGATCGTTCTGTTGAATTTATTGTGAGTAGTTTTTCTGGAACATTTGTTTATGAAGCTAACAATCTTATAAACTTTTTTATCAGTTCACGAATCCCCTCAAGCAAAAGGACCTCGATGCAGAGCTGTATTTAGTCTTACAAATTCCCCAGTTCAAGCACTTCAGTTTGTAAAGCATGGAGGTAAACTTGCTGTGGGATTTGAGTGTGGTCATGTAAGTATTACTTTTCTATATCTGAATTTATAACACGTGTTCATTGTTTTCAATAGTTTGAATATTGACCCATAATTTTAAGCTGTTATATTTGAAGGATTTATCAATTTAATGCATCCATTTCAGGTCGCTGTGCTGGACGCAAGTTCCTTTTCTGTATTGTTCTTTATAAAAGATGCATCTTTCTCTAGCTCCCCAGTCATTTCAATGATTTGGAAAGAACTTACTAATTCTCAAGGCCTCCTGAAGAGCCCAAAGGTCTCTGGAACAAAGTCGACAGTTAGCCCTGTAGAAGAAGTAATATTCATCTTAACCAAGGATGCAAATATACGTGTAATTGATGGAAACACGGGTAACCTGATCATCCATCAGCCATGGCACTTGAAAAAGGAGTCAATTGCAATTTCAATGTATGTCATAGGCAAGTACAGATATCATCTAGCGGATATAAAATACTTATAGTTTTCCTTTTCACTTAATAGTTAGAGAATTCTAAGCATTTCTTTCTGGTACTCCAGATGGTAGATTATCTGCCTCCAAAGTATCCGATGATAATCCGCCTACAGAGGCCGCCAAGGATTCTTCAACCAAAAATGAGCCTGTGCCAGGAAGTCTTTCAGTTGTTATAAATTCACCTGACACTGACCATGATGACTATTCAGAAAATACATACTCTGAAGAGAGATTGTTAAATTCATTCATTTTGCTTTGTTGTGTGGATTCACTGCGCTTGTACTCGACAAAATCTGTGATTCAGGTGCCTCTTGCCTTCTTTACATTTTTTTTGCTATTTCATTTATTCCAAAAGTATGCTGAGACAGTTTCCTCTTGTTAGGGAAACAATAAACCCATCCGAAAAAAGAAACATACAAGACCTTGCATTTGGACTGCAACTTTTAAGAAAGTTGAAAAGGTTTCAGGATTGGTTTTGCTGTTTCAGACTGGAGAAATTGAGATCAGGTAAAGTTTCTCTTCCATACTTTTCCCCAATCTATCAATGTTTCTTATGTAGATTGAAAAATGTAATGATAGCATATCAAGCTACCACTACTGCTTGTTTATTGATTGACGCTGTAGATATATGTGCATTATTGATTGTCTGATGGGTTGTTCATACCTGTTCGTGGGCAGATCTATTCCTGATTTAGAATTGGTGAAAGAAAGCTCCTTGCTGTCAATTCTAAGGTGGAATGGCAAGGCAAACATGCATAAAACGATGAGTTCCGATGATGCACATATTACACTGGTATTGTTGCCTTGAATTTATCAAGAATGTTGGATTTGCACTTAATCTCATGAAAGATAGCATGTTAATTCATTAATGTATGACTCTATGCTGTGAATTTTTATAGGCAAACGGGTATGAATCAGCATTCATCTCTATGTTAGCTATTGAGAATGATTTCAGGTACTTTTTATATTCATTTACCTAGAGTGCTGTGAGGGGAATATGATAGTTGAGCATTACGGATTGGTCATGAACTTTCTGTTAGATAATTTCAGAATTTTTTGATCTGTTTATAGGATTCCAGAGTCTTTGCCCTGTCTCCATGATACAGTTGTTGCAGCTGCTGCAGACGCTGCACTCAGTGTCTCTGTGAATCAGAAGAAAAAACAGGTTTGTGAAAAAACAAAATGTTGTTGCGTTAGGTTTAAGTTTTGGCGTAGAAGGGATTATTTTTCACTAATAACGTGTCATTTGGAAACAGGGTACTGCATCTGGGATTTTAGGTGGTATTGTCAAGGGCTTTAAGGGAGGAAAAATGGTCCAGAGTGGAGATCCTGCAGCAGTTCCTAAATTAACTTTCGATCGTTTAGAGGGCACATTTTCAAAGTCCCAACTGTCAGAACCATCCCCGCCTGTGGACCATCAAGAAGTTGAGGAGCTTAATATAGGTTTTGTGCTATCCTATCTCCACATATTCGTCCTTTCTGCATCTTTCTCCTTGTTGATTGTTAACTCAGTTCATGGTTTTAATATAGATGACATTGAAATAGATGAACCTCTATATGTAGCATCTACTTTGTCACCACATGATGTCAAAGATAAAAAGATAGGTAAATCTTTGTAATATTTGACCTGTGTTTTTATTTTTCTGTGAAAAATAGTAAATGCAATAACAGTGTCATTTAATTGTCGTACTGTAGAAGGGGAATCAGAAAGGGAAAAGTTATTTGAAGGTGGTACTGGCGATACAAAGCCCAGAGTTAGAACGGCCGAAGAAATTAAAGCTAAATATAGAAAGGCAGAGGTATATTCACATGATGATGATAGTTTGGGTGATAGAGAACTTACTCTATAAATTAATTGTCTTCTCTGATCTGGTAAGAACTCATTTCAGGGTGCTTCATCTGCGGCTTCTCAAGCACGAAATAAGCTCATGGAGAGGCAGGAAAAACTTGAGGTAGGATATCTACTATGTTAGTTCACAGAAGAGTTTTCTCGATTTGCTTTATAAAAAGAAGATATCAATGAACTTGTATGAAATGGTTTCACGGGAGTCGGTCAATTGAAGGAGCTTAATGCTGCTCATTTTATCTTTTGTTAAGTGGAGAATGTTGTGAAAAAGCCATTTTGCGGGTTTACAAACTGTTACCTTCGGATATACTATTTGCTTGTAAACTAATTGTAGCAGAAACCTCACAAACTAATTTTCTTTATTTCTTTGCGTTTCTTTTTGTGGGTCCAAAAACGAGTTCATATGTTTATTGATAAAAGATTGCTATCATGATCCGAACCAATTACGTGTACAATATTTCATTTCTAATCTAAGTTTGTTCTTCTAGGTTGCATACCTTAAACTAGCAAATGTTTAAATGACTCTTGAACTTATAGTTTCCTTTTCTCTGTCTAATCCCCGAATTAAACTTTTATCAGAAAATCAGCCGGCGTACTGAAGATCTGCAGAATGGGGCTGAAGACTTCGCATCACTGGCAAACGAGCTTGTGAAGACGTTGGAAGCTCGAAAATGGTGGCAAATTTGAATAAAAAAAGTTCAGCTTTATGACATTAGATTTGAATATCCCTGTCCTGGTGTGAGAATCCTTCTGCAGTACCCGATAGGCGATGTCATTCAGTTAAGAAAACCACCTGCAGTGTGATCAGGAAGATATCCAAGAGGCCCTTCTTGTTCTACAATGTATAGAATTGCCACCTCATGTCATTGTAATCCTTCATACAAAGTAATTTATTTTGCTAGGCTTGAGCAACATCGCCGGACGCATTTTTCTTTACGTTCATAATTGTACCAAAATATTAAGAAGAAAAAGAAAATGTTATGAACAACTGTGGTTTATTCGTTAGTGTGGCAATTCATACATGTTAATATCTTATGGAAAGCATACAAACATCACGGCAAGCTTGCGTCCATATCAAACAAAAGATCAGGTAAATGTCGATCATGTAGAGGTAAAAACGTCACCTACCAAAAGGGCACTAAGGCCAGACCCCTCCTCCAAGCTTCTTTCCGGCGAGATCCCTCAACTCGGTTTCACTGGGGAACCTCTGCTCCTTCAGCTTCGAGAAGACCTATGTCCGACAAGATTCAAAACGATGAGCAGCTAGCAGAGACAGAAATGGAGAAATTTCGACATATAACTCGATCAAGAAGAATAGGGTAGAGTTATACCAATTCACCATTACAATACACTTCAAACGCTCCTGTGCTTTGAAGGAAGGATTGGATGAAGTTTCCCAAAAGCCAAGTGCTTGCCATACTGCCAAACCTATTTGCTTGCAGGGTCTCGTACCAAGGAGGTGGCGTCGTTATCCCCAGCCTTGAGAAAACATGTTTTCCGGCCATTATAGTCCCAATGATTCCTACTTGAACAACTGGTACCAGTTTGCTCAGCAGGCGTCTTGGAAGGGGAGGGTGGTGGTTTGCCAGTATTACATCGATCCCGGGAAATGATGTTACCAGCATGTTTTTCAATGTTATCGCAGTTCCCCTGCCAGACATGTAAAATACATGTAGGTTTAAGAATCCAAACATAAGATTATCTAACTCGGAACTGGGATAAGGATCTTAAATACATGATTAAATTTGAAAACTGTTATTAACGCCCCAAAACAATTGCCATGCACTTTTCCGAGAGCAATTTCTCCTTATATTTTTACGAAAGAGGAGAGCATGATCACATTTTTAGAGCGCTAATATAACTTAAACAAAGCATTTTAAAAAAAAAAAAAATTATAATCAAAGAGATTGGGAACATGTCATATAGAAAATGATGTACAGGAACCTGTAAGAACAAGATGTGCAGAAATCAATATTGATGGTGCTTCCAATGCCAACTCCCCCAAAGGCATTAGATTTCTGCAGTTGAACAAACAAATGAGAATTTCAGCATATAACGATCATCTATCACTGTATATGATGAATAGTCCAACTATCGAACAAACGTTCGCTCTCTATGTTATCAATACATTTAAACAATATCAATACAATATATACGCGCGTAAAAGAACAGACGTCTCACACAGAGAGTTTTTGTGTAACGCATGCATGTAAACATTGGAAATGAATAGTCAGACCTGCTGGGTGGGGAATTTGAGGGGCTCTTGGAGAATCTGTTCTGGCTGGGGGTCTGCTTGGTGAGGATCATCGGCATCAAGAAGAGGATAATGAGTGGTAGTTTTGGGAGGTTTGGGCGTGAAAAGGTTAAAAATATCAGTGCAGAACAGGAAGATCGATAACCCTACCAGAACTAACAGAGCTCGATCCATTGGAGAAGAAAGTGATCGTCTTTTAATGAAGGATATAGTTGATTTTTATGATTTACAAAAATGTGAAACTAATTAGTTCCAAGGCCTAGGATTTACAAGTGCCTTTTATTAGAAGCATGCAGATTTGTAGGATCTTCTTCTCCATGCTGAGACCAACTAGGGTTTTGAGCCAATCAAATGCATGAGTGAACAGAAAAGTTTCGTAAGTTTGTTTATCCTTTCAAGTTAGCTAGGATAGTGACTCCTCTTTTTACACGAGTTAAATTATTTTTGGGAGTTTTAACAAAAGTACTGTTCACTTTAACGAAAAACCATATTTTTACACTAAAAAGTCAATTCTGGTACTATTCACTTTACCCTTTATTTTGTCATTATCGTTAAAACTCAAAGTTTTCAAGCTCTTTTTATTAATTTTCCTATTATTTATTTAACGATACTAATTTAGTGTAGATTATAACTTGTATTAAAAAAAAAATAGTAGAACAGAAGGCATGGAGGGGATACATGGATGCTTATAGCTATAAATTTTGAACTTTGATTTCACTTCAAAACCCTCATTGCTTCCCAGGGGCGCCAATATTGTGATACTCGGGTTCATATGTATGAGAATGGAGATACATTAATGCACAATAAGGAATCTATTGTTTGTAGATCAGATGAGAGTGAAACCCGCTTCAATACTTGTTAAAGTCATTACTTAATGTTTGAGACCCAATGGATGTCCAATTATTAGGAATGTTTTCAAAAGTTGGAACCGAATTGGAGTTACCCTTTAAAGTTGGATAGTTATCCATACTTGATCCGAAAAAACATATTGTTATAATTAAAGAAAGGAAAGAGTTCGAAATTATTATATTAATTTTAAGGAAGTGGGAGTTTCGAAAATAATAGGAAGCATCATTGGTAATGTTTTTGGTCGAAAAGCATTATTGGTACTATGTAACATATCTTGCACAATTACGAAAAGAACATGACTAGCATGCGATAATTTTATTTGTATTATCTCCCGAGAATAAAAAATGTCAAATATGAGTGGTTTACAATAAACATCGAAAAAATTTGAGTGTCAATTTGAGAAGTAAACCAGTCCGAACATACTTAAACATTAATTAAAAGACTGATTTACTTGAAAGGATTTTTTTTAGTGTTAATTTGTACAAGTAAATCAATCCTAACATACTTAAACGGTAATTAAGAGACTGATTTACTTGGACGGTTTTTTAAAAAAAAATTATTTAGACGGCGGGGTGAGTTAGTGGTTAAATGCATATCAAGAATATGAACCATAAAATTCTCATGGGCTGCTTTTCATTTCTTTCTTATTTAAATCATGTGTGACAGCCCTCCAATCAAACTCCCTCATTAGGTCAAACCAACAATAGCACCAAATTGAGCAAATTCTAATTTCCACAAACATCATTCACACGTCGTTCCCTAACACGACAACTGATGCAATGGCGGAATTTGGACATCATTATAATTAAAAATATAAAAAATAATTTTTTTTGCAACAAAAATCAATCTTTTCATGCATTCTGATGCGATTTGATTTCGAGTAATCTAATCTTTTTAAATAATTAATTATTTAACATACTAACGTGATTATATATAAAAAAATATTTAGTTGTTAAATTTTAATCAATATTTAACAGTAAAGTTTCGGTATAGAATATTGGTCGCACGCTAGAAAACGTCACAAAACTAACAGAAAAAGTTGAAGCCCACTGACCAAGTGGCCATGGCCGAAGCTTCAGACTATCTCACAGAGTCTTGGGTCCTATATATAACCGACACATGTGCCCATCTTCGTCCTCGCCAAAAGGAATCGGAAACATTCAATGTTCAAACTTTTACTTCGAAGGAGAGAGAATCCGACTTCGAAATAAAAATTATAAAATAATACAGATTTCTTTTTTAACCTTTTTACCCAGAAGAACACAGAGCCAAGAACTCTGAGACAAAAAGAATATAAATTGTATTTGTTTAGTTGTTTCAGGAAAAGAAATCGAAAACCAATTTGTTATCTCGTATATATTTTCTCAATTTTTAAATCCTAGATATTTTTTTCATCAGAAGTCGCTTCTTTTGGTGTTTGCTACAGCTTCAAATACTCTCTCTCTCCTCTCTTTCTCTCTCTAGAAGCCCCCTGGTGCTGGTGTTTCTGCTCCATCTGGGTCTCCAATGGCGAGTTGGGTCCTCTCTGAATGTGGCCTAAAGCCTCTCCCGCAAGTTTGGAACCGACCCAGAACCGCAGTTTGCTCTAGCTACCGGTCAAAAGTTCGGATTTTTCGGTCAAACCAGAGCTCGGCGGATCTGAGATTGGATTCGACCAAAATCGCAGGTGGGTTGTTTAGAGAGAGAAGATGGGGTCTTAACGTGAGCGCTCCGTTGAGGGTAGCTTCTGTTGAAGAGGAGGAGGAGAGGGTTAACGGCGTTAATGGCGGCGGAGATGGAGAAGAGGAGGTGGGATTTGATCCGGGTGCACCGCCGCCGTTCAAATTGGCCGACGTTAAAGCTGCCATTCCGAAGCATTGTTGGGTTAGGGACCCGTGGAGGTCAATGAGCTATGTGGTGAGGGATGTGGCGGTGGTTTTCGGGTTGGCTGCGGCTGCGGTTTATGTGAACAAGTGGTTTGTTTGGCCTCTGTATTGGGCTGCTCAGGGGACAATGTTTTGGGCTCTCTTTGTTCTTGGCCATGATTGGTAATTACTAATCATTCCCTATATTCCCTTCTTGTATTTTTGTGTGGTTCTTTTTATATGAGCGATATTCTACTTTACGCTAATTTAAAGTGGGGCGAGGGGTTTCAAAACTCGAGGGCATAGGGGGAGCTACACCCACGTCTGCAATATGTCAATTTGTGTTTTCTGGTGTGAATTGTTGGTCTGGTTTGTGATTGTGCAGTGGCCATGGAAGCTTTTCGAATAATCCCAAGCTAAACAGTGTTGTGGGGCATCTCTTGCATTCTTCAATTCTTGTACCCTATCATGGATGGTATGTTCTTGATGATAGATGAGTACAATATGATTCATTTTGATTTGAGTATTGGTTTTGTGAGTTCCGGTAATCGAGTTGTTAGTATGTCATCGAACATTTGAAAGCATGGACTAAAATGGTGATAGAACTTCTCAGGAGAATTAGCCACAGGACTCATCATCAAAACCATGGTCATGTTGAGAATGACGAGTCATGGCACCCGGTTAGTCTTTTTTCTCTCTGTTGTATCGCTTCTCTGTTCTTCAGTTTCTTGATGCATCCCAGGTTTTTCTGACTGTTTGAGGGTTATAAATTTCTATGCTTGCAGTTGTCTGAGAAAATCTACAAGAAATTGGATAACATGACACGAATTTTGCGCTTCACCGTACCTTTTCCCATGCTTGCTTATCCTTTCTATCTTGTAAGGTTTTGATTAATAATTTGAACCTCATAATTCATGAAAATATGAAAATAGTAACTGATTGTGATTTGTTCCTACAGTGGAATAGAAGTCCAGGAAAGACTGGTTCCCACTTTGACCCAAAGAGCGATCTGTTTGTCCCGAATGAGAGGAAAGATGTGATCACTTCCACAGTATGTTGGACAGCAATGGCTGCCTTACTTGTGGGATTATCGTTTGTAATGGGTCCTGTTCAAGTGCTTAAGCTCTACGGCATTCCCTACTGGGTATATTTTGCATCTTAATCTTCTATGGTTTCGCTTAATCAAACAAGAATCGAAATTTGACTCTTCTTTTATTCTTAGGTTTTTGTCATGTGGCTGGATTTGGTAACTTACTTGCATCACCATGGGCACGAAGACAAACTACCATGGTATCGAGGGAAGGTACGCGGATTTTTAGTTCACGATAGCCATTTCTTCTTATGATACCAAGTTGCCAACACAAAGAAAATTCCATAATCGTCTCATCTTGTCTGGTTTAAGTTTGTGGCTAAAGTTTTTGCAAAATGTTAAAATTTTGTTCCTCAAAACTTCGACAGGAATGGAGTTATCTGAGGGGAGGGCTTACGACACTGGATCGGGACTACGGATTGATCAATAACATCCACCACGACATCGGAACCCATGTGGTTCATCATCTTTTTCCTCAAATCCCCCACTACCACTTAGTTGAAGCAGTAAGTACCTACTTAATATCAATAGAAGGGCATGTTTGGGATTACTTTTAGAACAATTGAAACATTTTGCGGTATTTTAATGTTCTTCTGACTTCAACTTGCAGACTGAGGCAGCAAAGCCGGTATTCGGGAACTACTACAGAGAGCCGAAGAAATCCGGACCTCTACCTTTTCACTTGCTTGGAAGCTTTATCAAAAGCTTGAAAAAAGACCACTATGTGAGCGACAATGGCGATGTTGTGTACTACCAAACTGACCCTAGCTTTGGTGGCCTTCCTCCATCAAATTAGAACTTCAGTTCTTAGTTTCTTGGACCACAAGAAAATTTTCAATCTCTTTAGCATTGGCCTCTGCCTTTTCCACTGGTTTTTTACTGAGAATTTTGTGGTCTAGAAAAGAGTAGTGCAATAGTGGAATTTTTATTTATTCTATTCTATTCTTTATGGAGAGAAAAATAATCTCTCTTTCTGCTATCATGCATTGTATACTCTCCTTTCAAATATGAAGATCAAATTTTTGTTCTCTTCCTACACTTGCTAGTCATCTGATTGAAATCAAACGGAAACAACGAACATTATTAAACATGTTGTTTTAAAAAAGATTACGTGTGGTAATCATTTTTCGAAATATTTAGCAGGTGAAAGTAACAATCTTTTGCTTTGATAGACTGAGAGATTCGGATCACACAATTCTAATCCTACGACTCCTATTAGCCTTTCCGCAAACTGAGAGATTCGGATCACTTAATTTTAATTCTATGACATCTATTAGCCAATTTTATTGGCCTACTTCACAAAAATCCAAAAACTGAATCGCCCAAATCTTTTTATCTCTCTTGAAGGATTTGGATCTCTCGTACACAGAAATCCAAACGAGATCTCATTCCTTCAGTTGGGTACTGATCATTCTTTTTGTGGACCATGTATTTTTCCATGATTAAAGCAAATTTTGCCCCACTACTTTGGTCTCTCAATGCACCGAGTTAAACGACGAAAGCATAATTTGACTAATCAAATCCCTAACTCTGGACAAATGGCCGAGTCATTTTCTCGTACAACGTCCGAGTCTTGTATGAGGGTGACATTGATATTCCTCTTTGTTGATTAATATGAAGTGTCACCTTCAACTCAAATAACAAGTTTATTTAAATAACAAGTTTAATAACTAATTATGATTTTTTTATGAGGATTGACAGGCGGATTCGCTTTCTTTCTCTTGTAGGGTTCCACGTGGTTTAGTTTTTGAAACCCACGTGTCTAGCAAGTCTATGCAGACTCTTTGGGGGCGTGTCCCCTTAGTATTTTCTTCCTTTTTTTTTTATTGTGCGACGAGTTTGATAATTAACTATGGCTTTTTCTTTGGGAAAGACTAATTAAGCTGATCTAATGTGTGGAGGAGAGAAGCATTTGAACTTGGGTTGAGGCGGACATACTACCTATGCCCAACTGGTTTAAGTTTAATCCGTATATCTGATCGTCTCTTTAAATTAGAAAATTATTATATATAAAAAGCTGCAGATGACAATTTAATCAACAAGCAAATTGTAACTAAGGGTCAATCACATTTTACACCTATGTGATCTAGGGCATATAATACTTTAGTCAATTGTTTTGAAATTTACAAAAATAACCTTTAAAGTTACAATCCTTCTTAATGCTTTTGGTAAAACAATGGACAATTTACCTAAAACATAAATCCACTCACTCTTAGACTTTTAGTACGACAGGCTAATAGTATATTTTTCACTTGTAAAAGAGGTTTTAAATTTGATTATAATGAATAACGCACTTAGTATCGAATTATTATGACATTCTCATTGTGTTGTGGACCCAAATTTCTCATACTTCTACATTTTCCCCTCCATAAAGCTCTATGGTCAACCAAAGTACTGGACCACTGCACTCAACTGTGCAAGGCCATCGGAGCTTAGAACCAATTGAACCCGATATGCTCCCAAATTAAGAGTCAGCAAAGTCGGTGAGTTGGAAATTGGCATTCGTACCAGTGTCTCAAATTTCAGAAAAATGGAAGACTATCAGGTCAACAACGTCGGCATCTTTTCTACTTCTCCTCCTCGACGAGGGGGAAAAAGAAAAGAATATCCCCAAAATGGCAACACAAATGGAGATGAAGGACCCAAATGCGACCCACGCGTTTCTTCAATTTTCAACTCCATGTTTTAATTCTTCTTCATGCTTGCTAGCTCCTTAGTACTAACCCTACATGCAATTGGACGTCAAGATGATATTTATTCGTAAGCGATATGTTATTTTGGTGGATATAGTCTTATTCTTCAACTCATTAAGCTTTCAAATTCTCATCCTCTTTGTAGTTTAGATGAATTTTTCTATATATTGTCTATCGTTTATTAAAAAAACATATAACAATACTTCAAATCAGTCACATGATACTATATGAGAAAATATAATATTGTGTGATAGGTGGAAATACAGTGTTTTAGCATCGCAATTGCATATAGATTTCTCTTGTGATAGAGGCATGTAATAAACCTATCAATTCACGTAAAATATTTTGTGAGTTAATCACAACTTGACACACATTAATAAATAAGTCGCAATGGTTTTGCTCAGAAATAAGTAACTCACAATTAACATGCATGTTGTTGATGCACAAAACCGTGGCGGCCTTGGAACAACGTAAATCCGGCCGTGAATCCGCACAAACGCTCAAGAACACGAAGAACACATAAGAACACAAGGCTTTTATCGTGGTTCACCCCAATG
>JADOBS010302252.1:0-13645 GCA_015708375.1 Cydonia oblonga
CCCCCCCCCCCCCCCCACCAACCCATCCCTAAAAATTATGATTTTTTATAATTTTAATAAGTGAAGTTACTAAAATGCCCTTCGAGGCAAAGTGTTGACTTTTGTTGATTGCCCTGTTGTGTAACGTAAGAATCATTTTCTTGGTGAATCTCAGTATAGGTGGCTATCTCTGAGGGTATGATCCTTACCCACACTACTAGACTTTACTTATGCTCTGTAATCACGTGAGAAATGGGTCTATTCCCGCTAACCGCGTACTCTGGTCTTTAGGCACTTTTAGGTTTAAATTTATTCACATTTACACATCATCACACTTTATGGCTTCGTCACCTTCCAGGTAATGGCCAGCACAGCTCGATTCAGAGTCCTAGTGGATATTCCGGGTCGGGATGTGTCATTGAATAATGATCAATAAAGATAAGAAAGTATTTCTTACCATTACGAGTTATAAAGCTCTTAAGATCACATAGATCTGAATGAACAAGTCCAAGCAATTCGGAAGTTCGTTCAACCTTTTGAAATGGTTTTCTCACTATTTTTGCTTGTGCACATATTTCGCATTTTGATATACTACTGCTATCACACTTTGGAAGTAATCCTATATTACTCATACATTTGATAGATTGAAAATTTACATGTCCTAATCTACCATGCCATAATTGAAATGACTCAAGCATATCAATAGAATTCATAACTTTATTAATATTGAGTTTAATCATACCATTACATGAATAATCTTTTCCCACAAATATCCCATTCTTCGACAAGATAAACTTATCTGATTCATACACTAGTTTAAAGCCATCCTTGTTCAATAAATCACCAGAAACTAGATTTTTCCTCATTTCAGGAACATGATGAACATTCTTCAAAGTGACTATCTTTTCATAAGTGAAATTAAGTTTAATTGACCCAATTCCCATCACAATTGCTGCTTGATTGTTTGCCATCTTGACACTTTGCCCATCTATGATTTTCTCATAATTTGAGAAAATCTCTCGGTCTTTTGCAACATGTACATACAATGGCTCTAGTATCAAGCCACCAACCATCATCAGAATCAATATGATTCATTTCAGTCACCATGGCTGTAAAATCATCACTTTCTTCGATCATATTTACTTGTGACTTAAAATGTTTCTTGTAATGTCGACAATTTTTCATAATATGATCAGGTTTTTTGACAAAAGAAGTATCCTTTCTTCACATCACTAGTGTTCTTCCCTTTCTTTTTGAAACTCTTTCCCTTAAGAGGAATAACATACTTTTTGTTTTTGTCACTTGACTCTCCTTCAAACAAATTTGCTCTAGAAAGATCAATAGTTATCTCAGTTAACTCGCCGTCTCGCTTACAAGATTCTTCTTCTATCGAGTTATGTCTTCTAGAGAATTTCTTCTCTTGGTGTTTGAGTTTCTATTTATAATCATTCCATTTTGGTGGTAATTTTGCTATAATTACACCAACTTGGAATTCCTCATCAACCGTTATTCCTCCTATGGCAATAACATCCATAAGGAGTTGTAGTTCCTCAACTTGGGGAAGGATAGGCTTATTATCTATCATTTTGAAATGCACATAATTATCGATAAGAAATTTACGTGCACTAACCTCTTCAGTTTTGTACTTGTTTTCCAACCGCGTCCAAAGCTCTTTTGCCGATGGAGCATTTCGATACACATTGTAGAGAGCAGTTGACAAAGCATTGAGAATGTGTCCTTTGCATAAAAAATCATCTTCCTTCCTCTTGGTCCTTTGATCCTTCAAAGTAGTCGACTCATCTGCAGTGTCTTCTGGAATTGTTGGAAAATCATTTTGAATAATGTAGGCCAACTTCAAGGTAGTTAGGAAGAACAAAACCTTTTGTTGCCACTGTTGGAAAAATTGATCATTGAAGCGATCGAGACGAACCAAATCTTGATTCATGACTTGAATTGATTGAACAGTAGTTGCTAATGCCTCCATTGATCAAATTAGTCTTAAAATTGTTAGAAAAAATAATATGAATTTAATGATGGCAGTAAGAAAAATGAGAACATTGAGCCAAAGCATGAATTGAATTCGCTTTCTTTAAGACTAATTTGTCGCTCTTTCTTAATGCAAAAGGAGTTGTAAAACAAATTGTCTCCAGGATACTATGGACTCAAACTTACTTGATATTATTTCTTAAGATTTACACAACCTAAGAAATAATATGAAATTTATAGACAAGAAAGAAAGAAGTAAAGATATATTTTGATTGTTGAATTCATGTTGTATTTATAGAACTCTAGATGATGTTTCATCAACAGTTGTAACCCTCTAATTCTATACCCAATCAGTTATATGAGTAGAAGGATGCATCATTTCATAATTTAATTGCAACCTTTAAGAATCATATACACCCATTTGGTGATGGATATACCTTTTCACTCACAATTGCTCATTAATACACAACCATTCCAAGCCGAGGTTGACTTCCGAGTTTAGGGTTTGGGCAAGTCAAGCTCAACAGCACAAAGGGCTGATGGCGAGTTGGGCCGAGGGGTGGCGAAGCCCAGCAAGCAACACGGGCTTGATGGAGGCAGGCTTGAGCACGAGTTGGACCCAGCAAGCAACAGGCTTGTTGCAGGTGTGGACCAGGGACCTAGGACAAAGCCCAGCAACTTTTGAGTTGCTGGTTTTAGGTTAGAGGGGTTGCAGGCCCATGGTAACTCTTCCCAAGTGATGGCCTGGTGTCCGTGTAGACATAGCAAAGCCCAAAGGGATACTGTGATGGTCCAGACGTCGCAACGACGTCATTTTGGCGGTGTGCTCGAATTAGCTGGGCTGTAGGATAGTGTGGTGCTCGGCGGTGGTGCCAGTGGCGGTGTGATGGCAAGCCGCAACCATGCCACATATTCCCTAGTTTTTTCTTCTTCTTTTTTCGACATCTCTAGAGTTTGAAAAACCCTAAATTGCTTCTAATTTATTTATATGTTTTGACTCACAAATTCCACATAGCAAAATAATAATTGCGTAATGCATGAAATGTATATATATTCACAAATATATAAAACATATAAGGAAAATATAAATATAGGGGGTTCATGCATCATGGGGAATGTTTTCATGCTTCGTGTACGTTTTAAATATCTTACTTTATTTTACGCGTACCTGATTGGCAGAAAACAAATAAAAGCCTTTGAATTTTGTAGAAGAAAGCATCCTCCTACGATCCTTCAGTTCCTTAGCTCCTGACAAGAGCGTGCTCATAACATGTTGTAGGCCTAATTGACTGAACTGTTCTAAGGGAATAGAGAGGGGGAGGCCAGCGATAATAAGAGAGAGAAGAGAGAATTAATTGTAAGGTGTGTTGTATTTCACCTCATTGTGCATTTATTTATAGTAGTAGGATATGTTAAATCTTTACCCTAATAGGATTACAACTCTAATAGGATTATATCTACTAAAGGGAATATTCCAAGATATCTCTAGATACACTAAGATTTAGACAATCACATTCCTATTCTAAATATGACTGCAACAGATTCTGGATTTTAAAATAACAAAAACGAATTCTAATAAAAAAGGGAATTGTTATTAGCACTCCAAAAATATCATTCTACACTCCAAACTTTCTATATTAGGAAATAAAAATACACTTGTGAGGAGTATAGAATGAGATTTTTGGAGTGTCAATAACACTTCCTTAAAAAAAACTCATTAAAGAAACCAATTTGAAAGGGAACAATCTTAGAAAATAATGATAAAAGGACACTAGGGTTTTGCCGCCACCTTAACAATCCTACGTAGTTTTACCAATTACTTATGAATTATATCTAATTGATGCATATTCTACTTATAAAATGACACTAGGTTAGGTTTCCCTGATGCATATTCTACTTGTGGCATTCAAACTAGAACGTATATCAAACATGCAATTCGTCTTTAAACATGCGTAACTCAATACACTTTGTGAAAACCCTTTGAAAACCATGCAACCCCTAAGACATGGCATTCGCTCTAGGTTAAATTACAACTATCAATCACAAGAAGCAATACTCAATCCTCCGGTGGTATTCCAACCGAATTGTATCTGATTACTTATCTAAACATCTTAATGGTAGCTAAGCATTAAGATATAGAGACAGTTTAAACATAATGATTAATAATTCAAAGTATGCATGCATAATATCATAAGCAATTAAATAAAAACTACATATTCATGCTCAAGCTCAAGGCATCGCCCTAGCAAACGGAAAATAGTTACGAACAACCATACAACAAAAAGAATTTTATTGAAATAGAAAAAAGATAGAAAACACCTTGAAATACAAATCGTCAAAGCCTAACTAAGTTCTCCAAAATTGATGCGTTCCCTCCCCTAATGGCTAATAAGTCTTATTTATACTACTACAAAATAAAATCCTACCTAGAAAATGTCTTCTAAAAATTAGGAAACATAATAGAATAAGATAACTAGGAAATAAAAGGTTTCATATTTAAACTGAAATTCGGACAGCAGAGAAAATCCATCTTTTGACCAACCAAATCAACTCCAATTTGGTCCCAAAATATCTGTTTTTAAATCTTGAGATGTCCATAACAAATCTGCAGAAGGAATCTTCCTTAAAATATGCCATCTTGACCTTCAAATACCCAAAACGTCCATAAACATCAATTCGAGAAAGCTGCGTGTTGGGCCGTCTTTTCTTCGCCACAGTCAAACGGTGTAGCAGAAAAATCTGAAACTTTGACACAAATAAGTCAACAGACTCACGAACATCCTTTAATTAGAATCACTCCAAAATTCATCCGTTCGATCACTTTTTGCTCAAGACGAAGTCGAATGTCATACATTGGAAATATAATCCAAAGTATCAAAATCTCGCAAAATAACTAATAAATTATAACTAAGATTAGGGTAAAATATATGGTATAACATGGACTCGTCAGTTGGTATCAAATTTCCGAAGCATAACAATTCATAGACCAAGACAAGTTGCACGACTAATCAATGTTGTTTCTTTTAATCGATAATTATCGTTGATAAGATATGAAGGGAATCCTGCAATGCAGTGAAGATTGGCTGCCGGTAGCGAAAAATGCACATCTGCAGCTCCTTAATGTAGTACTACAAGAATGCTCCGTGCTGTTTTTTATAAAATACAGAGAAGATGTAAAACCAGGTTTCAGACTTTTTAGGATTACATGCAAACTAACTAACTTTTCAGACAAGGAATTGACTGTATAAGCAAATGACAAACTCTGAGGAGTTCGGATAGACTATATCGAAATTAGATGAAGGAATATTAATTAGGATATATCAAGCAAATCAATGGACTGAAATAGTGTAGAATTATAAGACTCCCTGAAGCTGCAATTAGGATAATGTCATATATCGTCGAAACTGGTTGGATTTAAACAGAAATTAATGCAAAATTGTAACTATTTCAGCCATAAAACATCAAAAGTAATTTCGGCAAAAAAATGTAAATAAAAACTTCACTGTTCAAAGTGCAAGATAGCCCTTTTAGTCGGAATACTTTTACCACTCCTACTAGGCTACTAATCTCAATTCAAAAAGTAAAAGTAACTACGATCGGTATGATGAACGAAGAGTGATATGACAGTAAAAAGAAAAAAGGCGAGACAAGGGGGATCACATGACTTTCACACGGATTATACTAGACCTGGCTCTTCTCTAGTAGTAATACGATACAAAACAGAGAGCATAAACAGATCAAAACAATATTATGCAATATAATTATAAAATACTAGATCAACTTTACATACAATACACATTGATACATATACTATCTTTAGCAAATTATATTCAGGCATAAAGAGTGAGATTAAGAAAAGAAACTTAGCCCAATCTCATATACTGCTAGCTTCGTCTTCATAATTTCATGAATGAGTCTCTAATTGCCTTCATTTTGTTGACAACAACATTCATATGCATCCGCTCGCCCAGGGATATTGCAGAGCATGCGAGTCCTATCTGCATCACTGAAACCAAACATTCCTCCAATTTTCTTCCTTGGACTCGGCTGCAGTCATAACGATTTGTAATAGGTCTTTCTTGTATCTCATTTTTATATTTGTCATCATTAGCATCTGCATCTTCTTCTTCAATGAGCAATGAAGGATCAACTATGTCCATGGTATCATCAGGCATCCCCATGGCTGTGAAATTCTGCATCACTGAAACCAAACCTTCCTCCAATTTTCTTCCTTGTACTAGGCCGTGGTCATGGCGATTTGTGATAGGTTCTTCTTGTACCTCATCTTCATGTCTGTCATCATTAGCATCTGCATCTTCTCCTTCAATGAGCAATGAAGGGTCAACTATGTCCATGGCATGATCAGGCATTGCCAAGGCTGTGAAATTGCGAATATTTATACCATCTCCAAGCATTCCATCGGTAGGTCTTTTTCCCGTGAACATTTCTAGCAACAGTATCCCAAAGCTATAAACATCTCCTAGTATGGATACTTCGCCTCCCATGCCATACTCTGTCATCCATTACTCACATTAGGATGTCAAGTCAAATGTTTAGAATTCAAATCTTATTTAAGAGTTCGCTGATGCTTCTTATCCAAAGAAAAGAGGTCTTTTTCCATTTTCCTTCATACTAATAGAGACTTAAGTGGGCTACTAATAAGTTTTTAGGAGAAAAAAAACATGAGAATCACAAAAATGCATACCTGGAGGAATGTAGCCGATGGAACCCTTTAGCCCAGCTGACATGGTTTGACTTTGAGAGGGGTTATCCGCCGCTTCCAAGAGGAACCTTGCTAAACCAAAGTCAGCAACATGAGCCACCATATTTTCATCAAGTAGAACATTACTAGGCTTTTTTAGATCACAATGAACAATCGGCATATCGCAATGGTGGTGGAGGTAATCCAATGCTGAAGCAATATCAATTGCAATATTGAGTCTTTGTATAAAGCTCAATCTATTACTCTGAGACTGCTCATCTATTAGATGCAGCCACGCATCAAGACTTCCATTTACCATGTACTCAAAAACTAAACTTTTGAAGTCATTGCCCTAATTGTCAATGCTTGAGCAGGCAGTTATGATCTTGAGAAGATTACGATGCCTTATACTTCTTCAAGCATTACATTCACGGATGAAACTCCTGGAAGCTCCTTCTTGTTGAAGGTTCAATACCTTAACTGCAACTACGGTTCCATCACTAGGGATTATGCCTTTGTAAACTGAGACAAAACTTCCCGTACCAATAAGATTGTCCATGGAGAACCAATTAGTTGATTCAACAAGTTCCGAGTAAGAGACACCCATTTTCCAATCCTTACGGGAAGGCGAAGTTACAGGTTTACGTCTTGAACGAGCAACAATGAAGCATGACAGAGCAATTATGAATGCAAGTGCACAAGCTACAGGGATGACTACGTTTGGAGCAAGCAGTCCTCGAGATGAATGAGCCTTTGAGTTGGAGCATGGAGGTAGACTTAATTATGAGATGCCACCACAAAGCCCACCATTTCCGATAATTGAGAGACCACTTGCATTTAGAAAAATCTCTTCTTTAGGTAGTTCACCCTCGAAATTATTATTAGAAACATCGAGATTCTTGAGAAATTTTAACTTGCCTATAAATTCAGGATCTACCCAGAAAAGTTATTGCTCGAAATATCCATCTCTTCCAAGCTTCTTAAACTTTTTAAGAGATCGAGGAATTGTTCCTTCAAATTTGTTATCTGCCAATCATAGGCACTCCAACATAATACAATCGCCTAGGGTACTTCAAATATCACCTGATAACTGATTTCCTGATACATCTAGCTCTGCGAGATTGGCCAAATTACCCACTTCCTGTGGCAGTGTCCCACTTAAATGGTTGTAGCCAGGCCCAAATAGATTGAAAGGGACGAGACGAGAGCCCAATAAGCTCTCTAGGTATGGCTCCTGTTATGTTGTTACCAGAAAGATTTAAGTACTAATAGAGTTTGGCAGTTTGCAAGAGTTGGAGGAATGCTTCCTTCAAAACTATTCTGGTGCATGTAGAGCCTTGTCAATGCAGTCAAGTTTCCAAGGGAGGATGGGATTCGACCCGAAAACATGCTATCACTCAAATACAGTTCCCTTAACTCCTGAAGCTTTCCAATTTCATCGGGTAGATTACCACTCAAAAAGGTATGACCCGCTCCCAAAACAGTCAAGTTTATAAGATTTCCAATGCCAATAGGGATGCTTCCATGTATCAAAGTGCCACCTACAGCCAGAATTTGAAGACTAGTAGAAAGGTTGGCTATGGATCTTGGCAATTCTCCTCCAAATTGATAATTGGAAATACCCAAAACCTCCAAGATAGTACAATTGGCCAAGGAGCTAAGAAAATTCAGGTCACCAGTTTTCCCACTTCCTAGTAAACTGCCAGCTAAATTTAGTTTAACAAAGTTTTTCAAGGTCCCAAAACTTGCAGGGATTGTCCCAGTGAAGACATTGGTAGAAAAATCAATACCCGAAAGTCTAGAAGCATTTGACAACGAGCTAGGAAAATTACCAGTGAATTTGTTTGAATGACCGTAAAATACTTCTCAAGATTTGGAAGAGTAGTACCGACATTTGGAGGTAGCTCGCCTTGCAGTTGGTTTAGAGTGACTGCATACCTCCTTAAAGAAGAAATATTATAAATTGAAGGAGGGACCATACCAGACAAATAATTCTCGGAAAGTATCAGTTCTTGCAAGCCTTTTAGACGACCAAGCTCATTTGGTATGCTTCCGTGAAAATTATTGCCGATAAGGAGAACACTATACACAGCAGAAAAGTTTCCTATCCATTTCGGGATGCTTCCTTTCAGATTGTTACTAGCAAGCAAAAGGTACGTCAATTTCAACAAGGAACTGAATTCGTTCGGAATTGACCCGATAAGCTCATTGGAGCGCACATCGAGCACGCTTAGCTCCGTACAGTGAGATATATTAGCTGGAAGCTTCCCTCTGAATAAATTTGCAGATAGGTTGAGATGTTGCACTTGCAGGCTTCGTAGACGACCCATTTCTTGAGGAATTTCACCATGGAAGTTGTTGTTTGTTAGGTTGATTCCTGTCAGGTAGGTGAGGTTTCCTATGGAAGCTGGTATAGAGCCTGCCAGTTCTCGGGAGTCGAGTTTCAAAATCGAAACTCTTTTGGTGGAAGGGTTGCATGTAACTCCAACCCAACTGCAGAAATCAGTGGAATCGTTCCACAAGCTCATGACATGGAGAGGATCTTGAGTTATCCTGTCCTTGAAGTCCAGCAGCGCCAAGCGATCAGTTTCATTTCCGGGCAGAATTGCGGCATCCAGACGTGTGCTCATGCATAACAAAAGAACAAGACCGCGAAAGAACGTAAACAAGATGATTTTACCATGAGTACTACAAGAATGCTCCATGCTGTCTTTGAAGAAATGCAGAGGTGATGCAAACCTGGCCTACAAATGTGAAGGGGGAAATCTCATGATAGTGATTTGTTTGAATGCCGTATTACAAAACAAAAGGAAAGTCAGTTACACAAATACGTAACAAAGAAAAACCCATCGATGCCGTGTCTGATACGGAGTTGAACATTAGATCACAGCTCCACCTAGGTCCTTCCGACACAATCAAGCTGAGTGTGACTAGTACTGACAATTTTTTACACGATCTGTTAAATCGATACAAAATGGCACGAAAATAAGAATTTTTTGTCAACTCATTAACGTGTCGAATCGTTATCGGATAGGGCCGGCCCAGGCCTAGCTAGGATGGCGACCGCCCGGAGCCCAAAAAAATTGAGGGCACCAAATTTATTAGGGTGGTATATTCATTTATGTTTTTATAAGAGTATAAATTTATAAAATTTAGTTAAAATACCGAGAAATTTAACTATAACTAGTTGTTTTTGTGTATAAAGTTAACAAGAAGATCATGGGTTCAAAACACTATGTGTGTTTGTTTTTATCTACTTTCAATTTTTACGAATTTCTTTCTATAAGAGTATAAATTTTTGAAATTTGTTTAAATAATCATGAACTTTAACCATAAGTGGTGTAACATCCCACATCGACCAACAGAGAGGGGGTGATGTGCCTTATATGTACATGCCCACCTCCATATAGCACAAGGCCTTTTGGGAGCTCACTAGCTTCGGGTTCCATCGCAACTCCGAAATTAAGCGAGTTCACGCGAGAGCAATCCCAGGATGGGTGACCCACTAGGAAGTTATCGTGTGAGTTCCTAGAAACAAAACCATGAGAGCGTGGTCGGGGCCCAAAGTAGACAATATCATGCGACGGCGGAGGCGAGGCTGGGATGTGACAAGTGGTGGTTTATGCTACAAGGAGGTCTAGTTTTCGTGTGAGTTCCTAGAAACAAAACCGTGAGAGCATGGTCGGGGCCCAAAGTGGACAATATCGTGCAACGGCGGAGGCGAGGCCGGGATGTGACAAGTGGTGGTTTATGCTACAAGGAGGTCTCGGGTTTAAAATGATGTGTGCATTTTTTACTTTAAAGTTTTTACAAATTTCTTTTTACAAGAGTATAAATTCATAAGATTTGGTTAAATAATCAAGAATTTTAATCAGAAGTAATGATTTTTGTTGTTTAAAATTAACGAAAGGTCATGAGTTCAAAATGCTATGTGCTTTTTGTATTCTTTCCAATTTTTACGAATTTCTGTTTGTTTGTTAATTTCTTTATAACTATTAGCTAATAGCTATGTGAGTTGCAGTTTTTAGACATTCATTCCAATTGAAGTCTAACCTTCAACAAAGAGTAATGCGTACACCAAATTTACAAATCATATAACATGTTACTAATGGGAAATAAGCACATTAATCAACACTTAAATAATAATCCAATCATCAACAATCACATCATACAGTTTTCAAAATTTGGTTTAAAATTTTCATGTCTCTAGTATTATAGCATCTCCAAAGAAGATGTCAAATTGTCCACATAAGCTATAACAGTAAAAAAAAAAGACAGCCATTAATTGTTTCCAACTGAAATGCCAAATACTATGTGGCATGACATGGATTGGCAGCAAAGGGGCTTGCTATCAAATTTGACAACAGCTTCAAATTTTTTTTTACTAATTATTAAATGTCTTTTATTTTTTTTTTTTCTCCTCCATCCTCGAAAGTCTTCTTGTTCTCAACCTCTGCACTTCCTCATCATCTCCTCCAACTCCTCTCTTCATCTCCTGCAACAACTTTTCGTATCTCTCGTTTGCAACATTTCGCTCATCCGAAACTTTGAGCATTTCCAACTGATCAAACTGGTGTTGTTCTTCCAGCTTAACATTTGTGTTCTTCAGCTGTTTAATCTCCCTTTGCAACTTAACCTCACGCACTACTAAATTCTCTTCAGCTTGGTCAAAATCCTAAGACAAAAAGGTCGCCCGCATGTTAGGTTTCTATTCACACATGGATCAATTGCTTTATGTTCTCACATGGATGAAATTTGAAGCAAAATGAGTAATAAAAAAATAATGTAATAAAATTATAGTTTAATTTGACATATTGGATGGGGAGCAAAACATGAAAATATGTCAAAATGCCACATAAGCTGTCAAATTTAAATTTTAGGTTTAAACTTTGACATCTCCTTTGGAGATGGTCTTAGCCTTCAAGAAATTAATCTATACATGTGTTTACCAATACTTACCAATACTAGGTTTAATTTAGTGCTCATTTATTACTTATACATATCAACTAAATAAGAAAAAAAAAAACACGAGTATTTATCATTTTAACCCAAAATTTTACCCTTTAGACCATAGTAATGTGTGATTTACAAGAATTAAAAAAAATAAAAAATAAAAAATAAAGAAAGAATGAAGGACTGCATGGCCATAACTTTTTTTTTTTTTGGACAAGAAATGATAGTAAAATTTAATTACTGAACCACAATTATAAAGAGTTCACAACAACTACAAAAAATGTTACATGGGTATAATCTTCAGTTACCAAATAAATTCATAAGTGATTCGCACAAACTAAAGTTAATAATGATCTCCTAATTAGCAATCACAACCGCACACAAACTAGCCCAAAATTTCATAACTGTTAGGACCAAAAATATCGATATTCCACCGGTTCCCTTCGGCAATGACGCATTTAGGACATTAAAATCCGACGACCTCGCCCTATCCGACAACATGTTTACAATTTGCACCTCTTTGCACCTGCCACATGTTTGTAATTAATGGAAACTAGATTTTCAGCCGGAGGCAGATTGTCTGGCCTCCTTGTTTAGATGTCCTTCCTATGCTCTCTTATTTGTACGGTCACGGTTAGCCACATCAACATTTTATATTCTTATTGTTTTTTGTCTTATTATCTCTATAAAAAATCAATATAAAATGTTTACGTGGTTTAACTGTGACCGTACAAAATAAGAGGGCATGGGGAGGGCAGACAATCTGCCTCCTTTTCAGCCTGCCACATGTTTGCACCTCTTTCTCTGTTTGTTTGTCTATTTGTTGATGTGTTTTAACCATATAAATATTATAATAACTTTCGTCTTTATAATAAAAAATAATCAAATTAGCAATTGCTTACGTTTAATCATTCACATCTGTCAATTAATTAACCAATTGAAATTTTCATCTCTACAATAAAAATAATCAAAATGTGAATTTCTTACCTTAATCATTAGCATCTATCAACAAACTAACCTTTTGAATGGTTCATAGTAAGAATGTTATTATCAAATCCTTATATACGTTTAAGTTTATTAAACTATCCCTAAGTTTATTCTTTTTTACAAAGATGATTTTTAAATAATGATAAAGAAAATAAAAGATCTTGTTAATACATTTATGAGCTTAAAATCAAGGTTTTAAAAAGACGCAAGTCAGTAGTCTGGCGATAGGCTGAGGCTTAGTACCTAGGCGGATAGGCCGGGACCAAGGCGGATTTAAGTACATTTATTATATTTCTTGTAAATAAGTGTATTTTTATATGTAAAAAAAAAAAATATATATATATATATATATATATATAAACTACAAAATAGAATGACTTATATATTATGAAGTATTGGAACATAATGAAAATATGAGGAACAAACATATTCATTTAAGTATTCAACAAGTCTCTTACAATTTATAGAAAAAATAATAATATGCAAAATGAAATTTATCTATTTTCTGTCTATATGAGTCGCAACCTAAGTAGGTTTGGGAGGGCTAGGCGAGTGCCTAGGCGGTCTAGGCGGGCGCCTCAACAGGTCTAATTGTCATTTCTTAATTTTCAAATGCCTAGACATTAATCGGGGCGATAGCCAGCCACCTAGCGCGTTAGAACATTGCTTAAGACATTAAAATGAATACATTATATTGGGTGCACTAGGGGGCAAAACTAAAAGATATAAGGTCATCTCCAACCGAATGAACTAAACATAGCCCCCGTCTCATATTCATATCCATCTTCAAACGAATGGGCTAAACATAACCTCCTCAATAATTTATTAATTTTAAGTTTATTTTTAGTTTTACTGATCAATTTTATACAAATGAAAAGAGTATTATTCCTAACCAACAGTCAATAATCCGGTTGAAAAACCAATTACTAATGATATTAGGTATCTTGTTAAATGAATTTAAAAAGTTAATTATTTTCTTTAAATCTAGTTAGTGGAACAAGTGTTTAACATCAATGAAGTAAGAAGTATTTTTCAACT
>JADOBS010302253.1:0-13647 GCA_015708375.1 Cydonia oblonga
ATTAGCGGTAAAAAATAAAGGGAAATTTTTTTTTTTTTTTTTTTTTAGTTTTTTAATCATTTTTAAAAGTGAAATGACTTAACTACCCTCACATGTTGTGCACATGGTCTCACTTAATAGAGATATGGATGGAATATATGAAAAACTAACGGTAGGGGGCAAATTGGCAAAAAAAATTAGTTTGAGTCCTTAATTTTCCAATAGAAAAGTTTAGGGGGTAAATCGACAGTTTACTCTATTTGTAAATAGATAAATCTCATGATAACTCATGATTTTTGTTTACCAAAAATACATTACATAAACCACACACCCTAATAATCTAAACTTCGGCAAGAGAAGCCAACTAACATTTCCAGACACCAACCCTAGCGCTCTCTCTTTTTCTCCGCGTTGTGACACACCTCGAGCAAAACAAATCAAGGCGTGCTGGTCGTCACGTGAGGGTGACGTAACCATGTGCACAGTGCGGAAATGATAAAATCATAAAAATGCGAGTAAATAAAGCCAAGCTAACTAATTTACACTAAACAAGCACAAAGGTACTAGAGACGAGATTTTGGTGCGATTACACAAAATCAGAGCATAGGTAGTCTAAGTGCAGTCCAATAGGACAAATACTAATTATATAATACCAGAGAAGGTCCTACATTAGTGATAATCTGTCAGGACCGTCGTCAATTCCTCATAAGCCACCAACAAACACTCCTACCTAGAACCTAGAGGGGAGCAAAACAGAAAGTGTGAGTGGGCAAAAACAAAGCTTTTCAAAACCGTTTCATTTATCAAATGTACTAACCCCTCACCATAAAACCCGTATACTTACCCAGAAAATAGCATGTATATCTATATAGATATGCTTGAAATAATAGAAACCACAAATATGCCATGTCAAATATCTCAGCAATGAAATAAGTAGTTAGGTAAAATAAGTCAATATGAAATGATATGCTAGTCGGAGTCACCTAACGTGACCTGTATGGTTGAGCCTATAAGTCCTCTACTAGTTCTTTGCACAGGAGTTGAAACCACCTAATATGGTCTGTACGACAGGCTGGGTGTGAATAAATACGCTTAAGTGTTACAATCATGTAAAGGATGTGCGAAGTATCGCAAGTCACCTATAAGTCGGAACCACGTAAAATGGTCTATATAACATGCTGGCATCTGCCTTGGATCCAAGGTGAGCGTGTGGTGAGGGAGGTGAACGATCATGTGAAGGCTAGGCCCTGGGCTCGGGCAGAGCACTAACACCGGGGTGCAGGCTAATAAGCTCTATGTGCATCTCAACATAATCATACCCACTACAATCACTACCATTAATTTATACTCACTTGAAGCTAGCCTGAGCGTTCGCAACGTCAAGCAACAATATATATAACCATACTAAGGCATAATAGAAAATAGAGAGCATTTTAACATATAAAACCATTTAATAAGTTTTCTGGGAAAAGTACTAGGCATATATACATATACTGAAAACCAAAAGCCCACTTACTGATATGTGGAAGGTCATAACCCCCGAGTCTCGCTTGACTGCGCTCGTCCTCTAGATAGGTCTCACTTATATGCGAAACAACTATTTTAACGTTATTTTTAAGCACATATACAAAACTAGGGAATAACTTCTCATACGTTGCTCAATTGGGGTGTTTGAATATACCAACGTGACCTACTCAACCCCACGAACATCTCCATATTTTTAGAATAATTTTTCAACATCTCACGCGCCCTCACGCTCCGACCAAGGCACGGCCACACGCGCGACCACGAGCAAGCGTGTGCTTGGCACACTGGACGGAATCCCTAACAGCGTTAGGGAATATTCAGTTAGATAATAGAATATACCATTTAATTTACCTGACGCCATTAGTATATTCCGTCAAAGTTGACAGAATATTCCCCTTTCCTTCCATGGTTCGTCGGAGTCCGGCGCCAGCCACCGTTGCTATCGCAGGTTTCTGGAAAAAATTCAAGCTTCAATATCTCGCTCAACTCTCAACCAAAATTCATAAAATTTGTACCAATGTGAAGCTCTGGATGAAAAGAACACATTCTTACCAATTTTAGGTCCTAAAACAACGAAATCTTGCCAGAAAAAGTCTCGATAGTTCGGCCACCTCTGCAACTCGACGAACTTGAATGTCCCGACGTCCAAAACCTTCCAAAATTCCTCTATAAGCCTTGTGAGGAAGTTTTAAGACCCCCTAGGACCCTAAAACTCGACGAAACCTTTGCGATCATGACAGAGTAACAGTGCACCTCGTCGAAGCTCCCTGGTTCTAGAGTTTCCGAAGTCCTCATGTCCAACCAAAGCTATAAATTGACTCCTGAGCTTGAAAGGAGCACGAAAATAAGGTCCACAACCCCAATCCGTGATTGATGAAGTGGTTTGAGAGGTTGACCGTACTGGTTGTACGGAAAATGGAAGAAAATCCGAGAGGGAAAGAGAGAAAGGAAGGTCAACATGTTTGTGTATGTGTATGTGGTCCAGGTTTGGGCAGCCAAACAAAAAAAACAAAAATCTTAACTTCCAATTGGGTCCAAATATTTAGGAAGTTAAAGAATTGGTCCCAACCTAAGCTCAATTACACCATCACAACTCAATGTTCAAGGGTATAATAGTAATTTCCACGCTCTCGAGGACAAAATAATATATATATTCAGGACGGATTGTCATACTTTGCATGCACTGCATGCTTCCTCAAGCTTTGCAGGAACTAACCTATTTATAGTGGTGATATGGCGGCTGAAAGAGTCATCTAATTGGTTCCAAATGGATGGCATGTTATAACTTTGGCTCCAAGTGGATAACCAAAGGCCTGATCTCAACAGCTCATGCTTAAAATTCATGAGTCACATAGATACATGTCCTTGGTCATCATGTGTTGACCAATATACAACCCTAGTGGACACATACATATGTATGTATGTATGTATGTATGTATGTATGTATATGTGTGTGTGTATAAGACAACACATAATATAATTATAAAATACATGTTCTCATAGTTATACCGTGCGTTAGATTTTATTCTGATTCATATGAATTAGTAAACAATTTATATAGATCAATATCATTTCTATTCTGATTTCTGACAATTTTATTAAACAACTTCAACAAAAATTTAATTCTTATTTCACATCATTTTAATTTTTCTCAATTTTTGATTAGTAAACAAGCCCATACATTTATTCTATTATAAAAAATAAAAAAAAACGTTGCATGCAAGGATTGAACACTGTTGTGACGAGAAATTTTACATTATGGCGGGAACATGGGTGGTACACTATATGTTTTTATGTGAGTGGTGGAAAATTTTATTTTTTAAGTTATTAACTTTTTATCACATAAATTCTATTATTTGTATAATAACACATGATATACTATCTTGTATGCCGGTTATATTGAAAAATCTATCATGCGGTAGTCTACCCAACGCAAAAAACAAACAAGTGCATTGGCCTTAGCTGCTGACATTACTATGGTGGGCGGGAATGTCTATGTAAAATAATGATATAAATATTGGAAGGTGGACGGGAAAGCCTGACTGGAAATTGCATTGGATCGTACAAGTCAATGTGCAGAACTATTGTGGTCATTCCCTTCTAATATATATACTTCAACAATCCCTCCGCTTTCCTCACCAACAATCCTCTCATCTACGTGACACTCTGTCGTATAGTTTTGTTCGTCTAATCCTCGTTATTTTCGTTTTAAAAAAAAAGGACCCAGGAGAAGGAAGCGATTGACGCAATGGAGTGGAAGATAAAAATGGCCGACGGGTCATCTGAAAGTTTGGCTCCCACCGAGGCACGAGGGTGCCCCGGCATAGCCTGGCTTGCATTAAAGGGCCTGGTTGTAGGATTGGTTATGAAAGTATGGAACTTTCTGAAGAAAGCTTGGGACATGGGACACAATGAGCCTAGAAAGGTGATCCATTGCCTCAAAGTTGGGGTGGCCCTCACAGTTGTCTCACTCTTTTACGCCATGAGACCTCTATATAAAGATGTGGGAGGAAATGCCATATGGGCAGTTATGACAGTTGTGGTTGTCTTTGAAAATACCGTGGGTAAGCTACAACTATTTTTCTCATTTGTTTTTTTACCACGATTTAAGGGTTGAGTGCGATATTAGCTCCTCAATGAAGGTCACAAGACGAAAAGCACCCATTAGTAACTTGTTATGTGCATGCAGGTGCAACATTAAGTAAAAGTATAAACAGAATTTTTGGAACTTTTCTTGCTGGATTTCTTGCCATCGGCATCCACTGTATTGCGGATCGATCCGGGAAAGATTTTGAGCATTTCATCACTGGATTTTCAGTTTTCTTATTAGGTACGTAGTAGTCTTATTAATCTCATTTTACTTTGTAGTAGCTATAAATAGTACACATAAGTTTAATGTGTTACTGATTGTTACTTTTTTTTTTCTTCAGCTTCTGCAGCAACCTTCTCAAGATTTATACCGTCGGTGAAAGCCCGATTTGATTACGGTGCCATGATCTTCATCCTCACATTCAGCTTAATTTCGGTGTCGGGTTACCGGGTGGATCAGTTATTCGACCTGGCCAAACATAGAATGTCGACCATCATCATTGGAACTTCCTTGTGCATTGTCATAACCATGATCATTTGCCCGATTTGGGCTGGGGAGGAACTCTACATGCTCATCACTCGGAACATGGACACGCTTGCCAATTCCTTAGACGGTACAAAATTTAATCCAATCCCAACAAGTTTAGGACGATTTAATCCCAACTTGTGTAGTTGTCCTAGGACAATTTTGCTGACAGTATAAAATTACCCACTATATTCTTCAGGTTGTGTGGCAGATTATTTCAATAATAGTGGATGCTTTGCTGGTGACAAAGAATCTGACAATAAATTGCTTGGCTACAAGTGTGTTTTGGGTTCAAAGGCAACTGAAGAATCCATGGTATTGCAACAGAAACATATAAAATTTCATGGTGTAATTTTCATTTTTGATTCAATAAATTCTCTTGTATCATCGAGATTTTTTTCTTTAAAAAACAGAGGAATAAGTATATATCTCTAATAATGCCATTAATTGTCCATTTTATAGGCCAATTTTGCTAGATGGGAGCCAGCACATGGCCGATTCAACTTCCGACATCCGTGGAAGCAATACCTTAAAATCGGGGCATTAATGCGCGACTGCGCTTATTGCATGGAAACGCTCAACGGTTGTGTCAATTCCGAAAATGAGGTAACTTCTACAGTCTACTAAAAACACTTTTATCATAAACGAATCAAAATTTCTAATTAAATTTCAAGTGCTTTCTAGAAAGATACTTGAACTACTTCATGCTTCATGAAGAAGAATCTACTAAGTGTTTCTCCACTATGGCACTTCTAAGTGCTCTTATAACCCATTAACGAGTTTTTCAAACTTGTTTGGTCGGATGTTGTCAAAAACGCTTTCAGTTATTTAAAAATGCTTTTATTAGAGCAAGAATGACTTAAATTGAACCACTTTCATATGAATTAAGCACTTTTATTTATCTAAAAATAATTTTATTAGAGTAAGAATGACTCAAATCGAACCACTTGCATATGAATTTACAGGTATCTGAGCTCACAAAGACGCATATCAGCAACACTGCCATAAAAGTAAGCTCAGACTCCTCAATGGTGATAAAAGAACTAGCAAGGACAATGAAAACAATGAAGAAATCATCTGCAATAGATGTCCTAGTTGGAGAAATGAACAATTCAGTTTTGGAGCTCCAAGAGGACTTGAAATCTCTTCCTAAATTATTCATTAATCCACAGCCGCTTCTGCAAGAACCTGAAAGTCCTGAAAACAACAACAAAACAAAAGCAGAAGCAGCAGCAGTTGCTCTCATGGACGTAATTCCACTTGTGACTTTAACTTCTCTGCTGGTTGAGATTGTTGCTAGGATTGAAGGCATGGTTAGTGCAGTTCAAGAGCTGGCACAGCTGGCCCAATTCAAGGCAGTCGGCGATCGGAAGGCGAATCAGAATCAGACCACTAACAAAGTTATACCAGATCAAAGTGCCCTCCAAAGGGTTTGAGATAGATTTGTACATTGATTATTGTTCTTCGCAGATTGTGTTGCCAAAACGGGAGCAAGAAATATATACTAATGAGGTGGTGCTGTAAATTATACCAATCTAACAACTTGGAACATAATTCAAAATCTGTTAATTGATCAAACTTGAATTTGATCACCGTGTATACATTGATCTGAGATTTTAAAATCTAAATGGCATTTTATGTTGGGAAAATTTTATTTGAACTCAACTTATGTATCTTTACACCAAAATAATAATTTTTTTTTTATAACAAATTAGCAAATTTGCCTTTCGATGAATGAAAAGGAGAAGAAATGAATAGGGCAACTTTATACGCAACCCCAAGCTACTAAAACACCCCACATTTGGAGAAATTTTTCCAGATTTCGGTCACATATGATACCTGGTGTTCCAACGAATGAAAATTAGACACGTGACTATTCCATGTTTCAATTAAATTGCATTCTGATAATTTTTGAGATAGCGGGCCCGGCAAACTAGAAAAGAGAAACTTGGCTAAACTCCGTCAAACTCTGGCCTTCATCTCTGCCGTCTAAAAAAGAGGAAAAGCAAATTCAAATCATCCAGATTGCTGCGATGTGCAATGGCCTCCTCCATCATCCAGATTGCTGGCCTCCTCCTATCCATCGTTAATTTCTGAGTTCTCTAAAGCTTCTTTGAGTAATTTCTTATTCTTATATGGGTATTTATGGGTTTTTATTTTTCTTCTTTTGGTTTTCATATTCTGATTTTCATGAAATCAAACAAGGAGTATTGAATGATTTGGCTTGACAAGGCATGCATGGCGGCCTATTTGCACTGATCTGTCTGTAAAATGAGGTTTTTATCTAGTTTCATAAAAGGGCCAAAATAACCCAACCAAGGAAAATGACAGTACAACTCAAAGAAATTGTCTGAAACTAAATCTGAAACAATTGTTGACAAATTGCAATAGATTGGTTCATCCGTATGAGCGCAGGGAAGGCCATCATAACTAAGGATGAGAACCAGAGTAGGGTTCGTTTAAAGGTTATTAACGGCAATGCAAGTTTGACAGACTTTCTTGTCTCTTTGGTTTTTCAAGAATGCAATTTAATTGAACAAAAGAAGATCCACGTGTCTAATTTTCTTTTGTTGGAACACCAATGGCGCGTTTACTAATCCGTAATCAAATTAAGAGGAATTGGATTGAGGAGGAATTGGATTGAGGAGGAATTGAAATAAGTTGGAATCAGAATCAGATTCCTATTGAAGTTGTTTACTAAAACTGTCAGGAATCAGAATATAATTCCATAAAACTGTTTACTAATTCAGCAGAATCAGAATATAAAGCAGTATGATTACTAAAATACCCTTACCACAAATCATTTTATATGCTTATTTTTTTTAATACAATTTGATATTATATAATAGTAAAAAAAACCTCATTTATCTTATCCAGCTCTGCACTATGTAGCCGCATCTTCTTCCTTTGGTTTTTTTTCCCCATTTTTTCCTCTCCTACTCCCTCTCTTTGTTACCTACCCGGAAATATCATTCTATGAAATGGGCAGAAAGATTATTCATGTTCTCCTTCCTCTTTCCTTTGTTTTTATTTCCTTTTCTTTCCTCTCTTCCTTTGTTTTTCCCATCTTTCCTCTGCTCCTTCCTCTCTCTGTTACCTACTCCGTCGTCGATACGGGTTAGATTTCAGGGGAATGGATCTTTGGATCTGAGAATTCACATGCGTGCGACTATGCGCTGGGTAAGATTTTGCAGGTTGCATCGATTAGTCAGAACCTCGAAGTCGTGCAACAGTGCAAGCGCAACTAAGCTTCTGACGGCAGCTTCGAACTTCACTCCGGTACTGTGCATGTGAAGATGGCGGTGCAGGATGCTGAAGTTGTAAGGGAGTCGACGAAAGAGAGAAATAGATGTGGGGGAGGGTGGGGCGCTGAGGCGTTTAAAGGGCATTTTGGGAAGGAAAGTATGATTCCAGATGAAGGCTTCCACCCGGAGTGGGATTACCACCTCCATCTAGGTAATCCAATTCCTTCTAAATTTGGAATTGAATTCTTATTTTTAAGTGGACTCCACCATGTTCTCATTCCCATAAGGATTAGTAAACACCGGAATCCTTTCAACTGGGGAATGATTCCCATTCATTTCGTTCCATACCCGATGCGTAAACGCGCCCCAAGTGTCATATGTGACCGGAATCTGGAACTTACCTGAAACCAAAACATGAAACCACCTTAAATGAGTTTTCTGGGAAAAATACCAAGTATATATATATATACTAAAAACCAAAAGCCCACTCACTGATATGTGGGAAGGTCGTAGCCCCTAAATCTTGCCTGACTACGCTCGTCCTCAGGAAAAGTCTCACGTATATGCGAAACAACTATTTTAACGTTTTAAGCACATATATAATACTAGGTAATAACTTCTCATACGTTGCTCAATTTGGGTATTTGAATATACCATCATGACCTACTCAACCCCAGGAACATCCCTATATTTTTAGAAAAAGTTCTAGGTTCCCACATGCCTTCATGCGCCGGCCAAGGCACGGCCACACGTGCTGCCCACGTGCTGGCATGTGCCTGGCACATTAACGGATTCCCTAACAGCGTTAAGGAATAAATTTCGTTAAATAATGGAATATACCGTTTAATTTACCTGACGCCGTTAGCATATTCAGTCAAAGTTGACAGAATATTCTTCTCCTTCTTCGTTGGTTCGCCGGAGTCCTACGTCGGCCACCGCTGCTATCGCCGATTTCTGGAAAAACTTCAAACCTTAATATCTCACTCATTTCAACACCAAATTTCACGAAATTTTCACCAAAATGAAGCTCTCAACTAGGAGAATAAAGTCTTACCACATTAGAGTCTTAAAACCAATGGAAATTGGCTGAAAAAAAAATCTTGATATTTCAGCCAACCCTGCAACTCGACGAACTTGAGTGTCCCGACGTCCAAAACCTTCCAAAATTCTTCTAGAATCCTTATAGAGTTGGCTAAAGACTTCCTCGAGCCTTAAAACACCTTGAAATATCCACGATCACAATATAGTAGTAAAGCACCTCACCGGAAATTATGGGTTCTCGGGTTTCCAAGGTCCTCACGTCCAACCAAAGGTTTAGCTCGAATCCTTAGCTTGCAAGGAACATGAAAGTAATGTCCACAACCTCGATCTGTGAGTGATGAAGCTAATTGAGAGATTGCCAGTACGGGTTGTACGAAAAATGGAAGAAAAATCAAGAGTGAGAGGGAGAAAGGTCAATGTGCACGTGTAGGTGTGTATGTCTGTGCTGATCCAGATTGGCACCCATAAACAAACCTAAACTCTAATTGGGCCACCAATTATAAGCTAAAAGAAATCATCCAAAACAACCCCAAAATCAATTGGGTCCAAAGAAGTAGGAAATGAATATAATTGGTCCATCCTTTAGCTCTTTTTCTATTTCCTTAACCCTTTTACACAATCACAACCGAACGCTCAAGGATAAAATAGTAATTGCCACTCTCTCGAGGACAAAATAAATATATATTCGGGACAGGCTGTCACAAATTTAGCCTAAATTCATTTCTTAATAATCTCGAACTAAAATTTTAACTTAGCACCATTTGAGGGATAAAAAATTGTTTCTGAATTAAAAATTTAGCTTTTAACCTAAAAGTTGGAGATGATTTAATTAATAAATTTTTTCTAATAAATTACCAAATATGCCCTTAGATGAATGGAAAAAAAATAAAATAGATCACACCTATAACCCCCCGCCCCCATTTTTGTCGATGAACCCAAACCCAAACGCACTGCTGCTCTCCTCTCTCTCTCTTGTTAGTTTAACTTTTTCGGTGCCTATTAATTTGATATACTAATATATATATATATAAGACATTACTATAGATTATTGGGTCAATTTGAATTAGTATTTTGTTTTCATTATCAACGAAGGGGGATTAAACATCAAAAGTTTGAAGATTGGGGAATAAACAACTAATGAGGGTATGAAAATGGAACCTACAGGTTCCAACCGATGGGCCGACGGGGAAAGAGAGAGAGTCAGTGAGGAAGGGAGTCGACGGAGGGACATACAGCAAATTCATTGTCGACAGTGAAGCCGGCGGAGCACTGTATTAAGGGTACAAGTCAGTAATACAGTTAGCAATACAATTAGTAAGTTTGTTAGTATTTGGTTAAAGTAGTTAGGATTTCTTTTATAAAAACAATGTGTGTAATCTTTATTTGGTCAAACAATACAAATCTTATTTCTCTCTGTAAACTCTCTCTCTCTCTAATATTATTGTTCATCATTTCTTCTTGATTTTCCCTTCAATTCCCAAACATTGCAATGTAGTTAATATGGTATCAGAGCCACCAAGCTCACGCCATTGATTCGGATGATTCCATTTCTCATTATTTTTCATCTGTTTCTAGCTTAGTTTCTTTCCAAATTTTCATTAGATGTGCGGTGCTTCCGCGATTGTTCTTAGGTTGATTTTTCTGCAATTGTTGGGATCTCGATGATTTCTCTCTCGTTCCGATACCGGATTGCTGATTGTAGACGGAGAGGCCATTCGCATTGGTTATTTGTGATATTCTGCGACTTTTGACTACCCTTGAAGCTCATCACCCAGTTGCCAAAAGTTGTTCAAGCTTTCCATCTTGCAAACTCTACTCAGATCGACAGATCCTTTTATCTACATTGCGATGTAAAACCGAAAGATGCGACAGAAGACAAATCGACTATAACGACGACGAAGAATGACATGGCTGATTTTTTGAGGAGTGGCCTTGGCATCAATGCTTCATATAGTCCAAGTGTTTGAAGAAAGTCCCAACTCAAAAGTTTCATTTGAAGGTTATGTTTTCAGTCCATTTTTCTCTGAATTCTTGAACAATTAAAATGGATCTTTTCTGGGGTTTTCAAGAGTTGAATTGTTTGTGGGTTTTTCCTCTGGGTTTCAAGATGAAGAGATAAATTGGAAGCAGTTGTGTAGTGTATTCTTGCACTTTATATCTTCGACGAATTGGTTTCTTGGTGGGAGATTGGTTTTCTAGTCCGGAGAAAAGTTCAAAATTTATGTAGTCTACATGTTCGACGAAATGACAACTCAAGATTTTTTTTGTGAAGGTTATACTTCTAGTCACTTTCTCTGAATTCTTTGGAGAATTGGAATGATTTCTTACTGCAATTACTTCTGGGATGTGACAATCAATTGTTTTCATCCAAATTAAGGCATGAAATCATCTCACTTTTGATGATCTTTTCTGAGTTTCATGTTGTTTTTCTGATATTGGGGTTCAATTGTGTCAGAGTAAGTATTTTGTTGATGGTTTATGGATTTTACTTTCAATTGGGTGATTCTTGGTGTCCTGCTGGTGATGTTAATCATGGTCCTTGATAATGCAGATGTCGCTATCATAAATTGTTCCAAATGAGACTAAGTTTCAAGATTATACACTGTAAGTCCTTGAATTTATGTTGTCTCATCATTGGGTTTAAATTGCTCAAGAGCTTATCTTAACCTATAATTTCAGAGTCAAACCAACTCAGTTGTTAGCATGAATCTATAGTAAGTCTGGTTATATGATGAAGTTTGAAGAAGTTGTAAACGGTAAATCCTACGAAGGGTAATTCCGTGATGTGAATAGGTAAATCCTACGAAGGGTAGAAGAAGTTGTTAACGGTAAACCCCACGAAGGGTAAGTCCGTGATGTGAGTCAATAAATCCCACAAAGGGTAATCCTACATAGATGTTGATTTTCAATTGTTGAAATTGTAAAGGCCGATGCCATTGTTCTAAGAGTAGTTGTTTTTTTATAAAATCCACAAAGGGCGATCCCGTGATACTATAGTTAAGGTCAATGTCACACTATAGTTTGTTAGTTTTTTGTTTTAAAGGCCAATGCCAATGTTAAATGAAGTTGTTGACGGTAAATCCCACGAAGGGTAATCCCGCAAGAAATTGTTATAACCGACATGAGGGTGTGTTACAACTTTACAAGAGGTTTTTCTTTGATTGAAGCTCATGTGAGAGGCAGAGGAATATTGAACTTTTGGTTGTGTGCAGCATAGACATGGGATGTAAAGGTTTTCTACAACTTTGATATATGGGATTTTTCTGCAGCTTTGATTTTATCGTGCCCAAATCCATGGGATGAAAGATGATGCGAAAGTAATTAAGGATTATCTGCTTCACAGGATCAACTTGCAGTAATCTCAACAACTTCCAGTCAAGTCACCATTTGTTAATGGTCATTGTTCTTCCAATCTCAAACTGAGTTTCCCCAGTTGAGATTGAGGGGGAGTATTAAGGGTACAAGTCAGTAATACAATTAGCAATACAGTTAGTAAGCTTGTTAGCATTTGGTTAGAGTAGTTAGGATTTCTCTTATAAAAACAATGTGTGTAATCTTCATTTGATCAATCAATACAAATCATATTTCTCTCTTTAAACTCTCTCTCTCAAATATCACTGTTCATCCTTTTGTTCATCATTTCTTCTTGATTTTCCCTTCAATTCCCAAACATTGCAATGTAGTTAACACACTGCAGTTCCCATTCGACTCAAGGGGAAAGAGAAAAGGAGGAGGAGAAAAATAAACAAAAAGTGGAGGAGGATGGTGGCTGTGGATGACATCCAGGAGAAGTGTTTTAGTTCATCGGGAAAAATGGGGAGTGAGTTTAAAGATAAACAACATACGTTGTGATCAATATATACAGTGATCGAATTTAAGGTTTGGTCAATGACAGATTTTGAATTATGTTCCGAGTTGTTAGATTGGTATAATTTATAGCACCACCTCATTAGTATATATTTCTTGCCCCCCCTTTTTTGCAACACAATCTGCCAAGAACAATAATCAGTATACAAATCTATTTCAAACCCTTTGGTGGGTACTTTGATTTGGTACAATTTTAGTCTGATTCTGATTTGCCTTCTCATCGCCGACCGCCTTGAATTCGGCCAGCTTTGCCAGCTCTTCAACTGCACTAACCATGCCTTCAACCCTAGTAACAATCTCAATCAGCAGAGAAGCTGAAGTCACAAGTGGAATTATGTCCATGAGAGCAGTTGCTTCTACTTCTGCTTTTGTGGTGGTGTTGTTTTCGGGGCATTCGGGTTCTTGCAGAAGCGGCTGTGGGTTAATGAATAAGTTAGGAAGAGATTTCAGGTCCTCTTGGAGTTCCAAAACTGCATTGTTCATTTCTCCATCTAGGAGATCTATTGCAGATGATTTCTTCATTGTTTTCATAGTCCTTGCTAGCTCTTTTATCACCATTGAGGAGCGTGAGCTTACTTTTATGGCAGTGTTGCTGATATGCTTCTTTGTGAGCTCAGATACCTGTAATATGAAAGTGATTCAATTTGAGTATTTTTGAGCAAATAAATTAGATAACTAACTAAAAGCACTTTTAACAACGTCTGACAGAAAAAGTTTTTAAAAAAAAACTCTTTTATCTTTGGTTATATGTG
Organism: Cydonia oblonga; assembly: GCA_015708375.1. NCBI lineage: Eukaryota > Viridiplantae > Streptophyta > Magnoliopsida > Rosales > Rosaceae > Cydonia > Cydonia oblonga. The sequence goes on from JADOBS010302253.1 coordinate 13,527, forward strand.
CACTTAGAAGTGTCTTCATGGAAAAACACACTGGCAAATTCTTCTTCATGAAGCATGAAGCAGTTCAAGTATTTTTCTAGAAAGCAATTTTAATTAGAAACTTGATTGGTTTCTAATAAAA
>JADOBS010302254.1:0-13647 GCA_015708375.1 Cydonia oblonga
TAAAAATTTTCATTTTCATAAATAAAAAAAAAAAAAAAAAGAAAAAAAAAGAGAATTATATGCATTTTTAGAGCCCAAGGCTCCAAATATATTTGTTCGCTCGCAGCGATAATGAAGCAAATTGTATATATAGTGAATATAGGCTATAATTTGTATGTTGCATGTGCATGACCTTGACAGATTATTCATGCACACATTGGACGTTATTACTATGTAGATTGCGAGTAATATTCATCCAACACGATAAGTATTTAAAAGAGAATTTTAATGAAAAGCTCCCAGTATTGTTTATTTTTAAAGAAAAACCATTTTTTTACCTTTACATGATACTATTCACTATACTCTTAAAAATTGTTTTTTGTTAAAAAAGAAGTTTTTTTGGAACTTTTCATTAGTTTTCCTTATTTAAAAACTAAAACTTTAATCATCAAAATTTTCACAAATAGTCGTTATTTTTACACCAACTTCCCTACTTTTTTTTTAGTAAATTTCAATTTCAATTTTATTTATTCTATATATGTTAATAACCAAATTTCATTTATAATTTCACACCAACTTCCCAGTTTTGATTTTTTTTGTGCCCATCACCAATTTTGATTTTTTTTGTGCCCATCACCTTTTGATTTTGTACAGATTCTATTGTAGTATTCTAGAATTATCCTTTGATACATTTTAATCTATGTACGGTAATTGTATCTCTATATATTGTAGTATTCTAGAATAATAATGAGAACTTTAACGAAAAACTTCCGGTACTGTTTACTTTAACGAAAAATCACATTTTTACATTAAAAAATCAATCATGGTACTATTCATTTTACCCTTTATTTTGTCATTTTCGTTAAAACTCAAAGTTTTCAAGTCCTTTTAATTAGTTTTCCTAATAATCTATGGGTGAAAATATGAGAAATTAAATAAAAATTTGTTGTATTCCTAATTTAGTTTGGAGTATGATTATGTAAATCCTAGTAAATTCAATTGGATTCTACAATATCTTTTAGATAGTTTTATTGATTGTGATATATTACTTGAAAGACAATGATTATGTCACATCCTGACCCGGGACGAATCACTTCCCCAACCCACTTCACCACCGTAGCACGATATTGTCCGCTTTGGGCCCCGACCACGCCCTCACGGTTTTGTTTTTGAGAATTCACACGAGAATTTTCCAGTGGACCACCCATCATGGGAGTGCTTTCGCGCACTACTCGCTTAACTTCGGAGTTCCGACGGAATACGAAGTCAGTGAGCTCCCAAAAGGCCTTGTGCTAGGTAGGGATGGGAATATACATTTAAGGATCACTCCCATGGGCGATGTGGGATGTCACAATCCACCTCCATTAGAGGCCCAACGTGTTCGTCGGCACAGTTCCGGCCAGGGATTGGCTCTGATACCAATTGTCACATCCGGCCTGGGGCGGATCACTTCCCGGACCCGCTCTACCACCGTAGCACGATATTGTCCGTTTTGGGCCCTGACCACGCCCTCACGGTTTTGTTTCTGGGAACTCACACGAGAACTTTCTAGTGGGTCACCCATCATGGGAGTGCTCTCGCGCGCTACTCGCTTAACTTCGGAGTTCCGACAGAACCCGAAGTCAGTGAGCTCCCAAAAGACCTCGTGCTAGGTAGGGATGAGAATATACATTTAAGAATCACTCCCCTGGGCGATGTGGGATGTCACAGATTCTCCCTTCCTCGTTACTACAAATAAAGACACAATTAGTTAAAATTCAACCATAGTGCGATAAATTCAATTATACTCATATCACATTAAGACCCAGTTCTCAATTTCTCTCTGCTTGTCGTCCCTCTCACCCTTTATATAATTATTCAGTTAAACAGGCCTACACAACATGCTTATAACGCTCCGTTTTAGGAGAGTTTGTCTATCTTCGATCATAGGAATATTAGGTTTCAATCATTCTTATTATGATTAACTTTCTATTTATTTAATTAATATACTTGCTATTGGTTCAATTTGTTATTTTCAATGAAATTCCAGATTTTCGAGAAAGATCTTGTACAAATTGCATTCAAAGTTTCCAGCCAATCAAGTTCTTCTAAAACACAAATTTGATATTTTATCAGCCCTTGATTGCATGAACATAGTCTACTATTCTAGTTTTACAATTATACATATCCAAAGGTATTCAAGACTTCTTCCTAATGAAAGCCCGAATAGGTTTCCTATGCTTGGGAGACAAGCAGTCCCATTCGTGGAATTGGTCCCGTTTACCACTCCGATGCACGTTGAACCACCTAAGTTCGGACTGTACAGTTTAGTGAGCCTTAGGGCATCCCCAATGAGGGGCTTTATATAGGGCTGGAAAAATGGTTGATATAGCTCATTTTAGAGCTCTGATGAATCTTTGGGGCTTTATTAAAGAATCTCTCCCAATGGGGGGCTATATCTTTCGGGCTCTATATGGGGCTATATATATTTATTTATGTAGTAATTTGATTAAGCAATTTTTTTTTTGTGTGTTAGCTTTTCTTAAGTTGATTTTTGGACGTGCTATCTTAAATTTTTTTATGAACCATTCAACCTAAAAAGTTCAAATTGTGACAAAGTTAGATTTCATCACTTATGAATCGTTCGTTGGATTAGATTTCCTTATCTCAATCTCATCTGTTGAAAGAAACAAACCTCAATTTCGCCCTCTAAAATAATTTGATTTTCACGTATAACACAACAATTTACCTAGCACCAATTGGTAATTTCGTATCATATAATTTTGAAAAGAAAAAAAATTGAAAATTTCAACCATCAATGCCTATGAACGTTAAATCAATTTGAAATTTTCATTCTTATGGAATTTAAAACAATAATTATTTAGCGTAGGAGTGGGCAAACGGGTACATGAACCGTGGGTCAAGGCGGGTATGGGCCAGTTCCTAATTTTTAAAAAGAGAAACGGGGTGGGCTGGGCCGGGACTTTGAAATTTTAGGGACGGGCCGATTCCAGAAATATAGAAAAGCGGGTACCTGGACCGACCCGTTTGTAATTGCAATGAATGGATGAGATTGAAAATGAACCTACCAACAAATCTGAGCCGTTAGTTTTACCCCACCTAGGTCTCCTCGAGCTCGACCCTATCATTGGAGTCCTCGAACTTGACTTCATTCTCTCTCGCCGTCTCGCCTCGTTGTCTCCTCCACCACCCCGACATCACAGAACCCAGGCACCCGCACCACTTTGATCGATAAATGAGCTCGACTCTATCACTGGAGTCATCGAACTCAACTTGATTCTCTCTCATCGTCTTGTGTCGTTGTCGTCCCCTCCCCTCCACGGTTCCACCCACACGTCGTCACTCTCTGTCGTCGTCGTCCCTTGCCCTCCACGGTTTGTAGTTCTTCCCTTCAATTGCATAATTGCATAATTTCTGGATTTCAATGTGGGTTTTTTATTTGAATTGGACTGTAGTTCTTCCATTCAATTGCATAAATTCCTAAGACTTGGCTGCTTTGTTTTCTGGGTTGTTGTTGAAATGTCTTGTTCCTCTGAGAAAGAGCTGGATGAGCAGCTCAAGGAGGCTGGAAATATTCTCCTCAACTCTCCTTCTGTTATCGAGGAGCTTCCCAAATTCCTTGGTGTAATGCCCCATATACCCTCTCTCTCTGTTGTCTTTTGTTGCTTAGACAACACACACAGATAGATACACACATATGTTCATATACATGTTTACCGAGCTAATTTTCTTTATTGGGTTTCATGAATTCACGGGAATGCTGAAGTGAGTTGATCATCATTTTGTTGAATTACTGAGTGTTGGTGTTTTATATAGGTTTCTGTGTGTGTATTTGGTTTTCTTTGTGCAACGCAGGAGAAGCCACATCTCTAGTCTCTCCAAAAATTGCACCTCTAGGGACATACTACTTGAGCAATGTGGAAAGATAAATCAGCAGCTAAGACCTCCGTTTACTGTGTTGATTCAGAATGCTTCTAATGTAGAGAATCTGCAAGACCAACATAACGGGCATAACACCAAAGAAGTCCCCAAGAATGCTAAATCACCTTAAATTGAAACTTGTTCGGCAACTCATCAGATTTCTTTACAATGCCTGAAAAGCACATTGCAGGAAATGCGTGAGAACATAAGAATATTATTTGTATTGGGTCAGCAGAAAGTTGGCCTATTTATCATTTGAAAATTCATTATGCATTGATTTATATGTTTTCAACTACAAAACTATAAGGTCACTTTTACTTTCATTTATTAGCAATACAAAATAACAAGTTTCAAAGATCATTTCTCAAGAAGGATGACCCGAAGATAATTTCTTTGATGCAACAAGCGGAGTTGCTCAGCTCGCTGGCATTAAAAGTTAACTCAGAGAACACAGACCAGAGTCTTGAAAATGCTTGGATGGTGAGAAATAATTATTCATTTGCTGTGGTTCTGTGGACTGAGCAATTAACATTTAATTGCTTGGTTTTTAAAAATCGTAGGAACATATAGATATACATATAACTCGCATATATTGCAAATGTGATATTCAGATGCCTTTAGTCATTTGATTCCTCCATGTTTAATTCAGAGAGTAAAACAGATTCAAGTTTGGTGCCAAATTGAGTCTGCATATCCTCTAACATACATCAAACAAACGATGTTTGAATGATGTTTGTATTTGTGTTGCTGTAATGGTTGGAATGTAATGTTTGAAACTGAATCTATGCAGCTGTGCATCCTGTGCTGCTATAATTTGTTTTTCCCAAAAAAAAAAGACATGTGGACCCAGCCTAGACCGGCCCGCTTTGAACAGGCCGGGTTAAGTTCAGTTCTTGTATTGAAATATGAGGTACCCGATCCGGCCCCGCCCCGTTTCTTTTAAATCCAGGTCCGGTCCGGTTCTTTCAAAATTGGGCCCGGCCTGTGCCCAGCCCTAAATTAGCGAAATTGCAAGAAAAATAAGTAAGAAAAAAGAATTAAAAAAATAATAAAATGAGAGTATAAGTGTATTCGCAAGTGGATGAAGAGTGATATAATTTTGCTTACATGGGTTGCTACATTTTTTGTGGGGCCTACTGTTTTTGGGGCTAGATGTAGCCTGATTTTATGCTACCCAAGAAAGGACGTTGCTAGCCCCAGTGGCGGATCTAGCCTCATTTTCCGGCTTATTAGGGATGAAATTTCTCGCTAAGGCTAGAAATATGGTAGCCTCATAGAGGATAAAGCCCTCATTGGGGATGCTCTTAGTTTGGTTTTGCCTACACACTTAAGGGCATTCTGATCACTCTGAATTATATGTGTCAAGGCCCAAAAATTCATGATCCTACGATTACCCTTAACTATTCTTCCAAAAATATCCTAAAAAGACTAGCTAGTCATCAATAGTAACATATTCCCAAATGTAGCTTATTAAGCACATATCAACCCAGTGAACAGAATTAAAAGTTGTTAATTGTATTTATAATGCTGATTTTATGTGCTTTTTGTGTTCCCAACATGAAGAAACTATACAACATTTGTTTTTTTTGGGGGAATTTTGCCAAGTGTGAGCATAACTATGTTTTTTCTTAGTCATTTGAATGTTAATATCTAAACAACCTATTAACGAAATTTTATTTGTTAACAAAAAATGAACAAAAAAATAATTTGATCTTTTATCACACAATAAAATTATGGGTAGTAGTGTAATTTTACACAAACCAAATTTTGCTGTGTTAACATCATCCACATGTCATCATAACATCTCTAATTAAAAAATAAAAAACCACATTCTCTCTCTCTCTCATTTTTTTTCAACTTCTCACTTTTCCATATATTTTTTTTTCTTTTTAAAAATTTTATGTTTATACACACACGTGTTGCTTCTAATTCACAATTTAGTGCTAGAAGATGAACACAACTTGGCTGTTGAAAAATCAGCAGCAGCTCCTGCGGCTGACCAATTACAGATGAATACGTATCCAAGTAATTGATTTTTTTAATTGCATATTGAACACGTGTCCATCTGTGATTTGCTAGCAGCAACTGCTGCTGATTTTTTCAGCAGCCAAGTTTTGTCCCTAGAAGATATGCTCAAAGTATTAAATGGATCTTACTTTCCTCAAATATGATCAAAATAAAGTTTGACCTGTCAGCAATGAATCAACAGTATGCAGGATTTTATTATTCACGATGAGAGTTCTGTTTTAGCCAGTATTAGGAATCTTAGTGGATCTATGATTTCCGTTGAAATTTGCAACGTTATGAGATGTCCAGAACTTCGTTGATAAAAAAAATTACAAAATGTGCAAGTGGAGGGCGACTCTAAATTTGTCATTGATATTTTTATCTACAATGTGTAACTCCATGGAGGTCGAAAGCATCATTGAAGACAATCACATCTTGGCGCAATGAAAGCTTGAAAAACTTTGTTGCATATGCGATTAGTAGAAGCTTTTGTCTCTAAGTTAGGGTAAATTGTAGTAGAGGTCCTTGAACTATGCCATGAGTTTAGTTTTCGTCCTTAAACTTTACTAGTAAGAACCATCCTCAAATTATATCATTTTTAAATAGTAGTCCTTTACGTTAACTCTGTCACCTTTTCCGTTAAGTTGAGAGATAAAATAGAAATTTCATAAAAAAAAAAAAGGTGAGTTTTTCAAAGAGAAAGACTTGGCTCCTCGGATTGAGGAGAAATTCCTTCTTAAAATATCTCGTGACCTATTCACAGAATTTTGTGCTTATAATCATAATTTCTTAAGAGTTGACTAAACATTCTTAGTTTTAAGAGTAAATTATAGCAATGGTCACTCAACTTTAATCAAATTGGAGCAATGATCCCTCAATTAAAAATTTATTACCATTGGTCCCTAAACTCATGAAAATGCGTAGCTATGATCATTTTCGTCAATTTCGTTAGAATTTTGTCAAAATAAGTTGTGTTGGAAGGACCATTGCGACAATTAGGGTCCTTCAACTCATCAAAACGTGTAGCTATGATCATTTTCGTCAACTTCGTCAGAATTTTGTCAAAATGAGTTATGTTGGAAGGATTATTACTACAATTGGGTTAACGTTGATGGACTATTGCTCCAATTGAGTTAAAGTTGAGGGACCAATGGTAATGAATTTTTAGTTGAGGGATCATAGCTGAACTTTTTGATGAGTTGAGGGACCAATGGTAATGGATTTTTAGTTGAGGGACCATTGCTACAATTTACTCCAGTTTTAATTGATATTTTATAGAGATAACTTTTACCTAATAATTTATAATATGAACTGTTTTGAGCATAAATACGAAATTCTGTGAGTAGGCCACGAAGTGTTTTGAGGAGGAACTCCTCCTTAACTTTTTAAGGAGCCAAGCTCTTCTCCTTTTTAAATAAATTAGATTGTTTTCTGTATGCATAGGCCACTATACCCTGAATTTTGACGGAAAAGAAGACAAAATTGGTAGAATGATCATTCATGCAATGTATAAGTTAAGTTGGAGGATGGGAGAAACGAATATGAAGAGTTCAAAGACAAAAACTAAACATGAGGTAACATTTTGGAAACTTTGCTGATAAAAGAAATTACGAAGATGTGCAAGTGGAGAACGACTCTAAGTCCGTCATTGATATTATTGTTGTGCGACTAGTGACTCCGTGGAGATCGAAAGTCATCATTGAAAACATTCACATCTTGGTACAATGAAAGCCCGAAAAAATTGATTAGCATGAGAATTGACGTTTAAATGGTGAGGTGGCAGAGAGAGTCCCCTTACTCCTTAGCATTTCTCATGCTTAAATACAATGTATAAATTGCAGCTGAACACAAATTTGAGAATGCAACATGTAAATTACAAAATGAAATTTTTTAGCAAACACTGCCATACAAGATTAAATAAACAACTGTAATAACAACGGTGCTAAATAAATAATACAGTGACACCCAATCCCACACGCCCCACAATATGGTACGAACCACGCCCAATCAAACCACGGCCAGCCCAAGCCCATCCTCGCCAAAACCCATGGCCCCACCAAACCGCCTCGCCTCCAATCCCCTTCTCCGTCCTTAAACCACACGCTCACACTCGCCGAAGACCCCGCGTGGAAACCCTGGAGAAATCATAAAAACAAGATATCGTTGTTTTTGGCAAATCCCAGCTTTCACAATATTGGCATATTTGCTTTTGTTCCCACACTCCGCTAGGGTTTTCAGAGTCGCCGCGCTTTTGCTCTCCTCCTCCGTCTCATTCTTCCGTCAACTCGGTCTTCGACTCGGATTGATCACTCGATCGCTCTCTCACCGAGTCCACCCACCAACTCGGAGTAAGTTCGAATTTCGATCCTCCACATTTAGTGGCACTTCTGCGTTTTCAGATTCCAGTTTTCTCGCTGTGATCTGAAATCTTTGATCCGAGATTTGGATTAGTTGTTTGCTTATTCTGTTAATTCTTTGTATTAGAATCAATCAGCAATTTTGTAACTTTTTTGTGATTGAAATTCAAATGTTGTTTGGGGAAAGGTGGATGAGTCCATAATTTTGAATATCCGATTGTTTCTAGGGTTTTGACAGTTATCCGTACTCAGTGTGCACTGTATGCTGCTATTACTGTTTCGTTTCCGCTCAGTTGGGAAGCTTTTTCGGAATAGTTAACAAAGAGAAATGTTATGCTTGATAAGTTGTTGGTTGTGTTTTCGTTTCGGTTAGCGAAACTAGGGTTTTACGAGGTTTAGTGAAGAGGGTTAGTAAGTTTGAATTTCGATCGTCTCTTTTGTGTAATGTTTATTTGTATTTTTGTGTTTTCTGATTAGTGATTACAGTTTTCTCGCTCAGATATGAAATCTTTGATCCGAGATTTGCAATTGTTTTCTGCTTGTCCTGTAAATTTTGATCTTAGAATCAGACCGTATGTATCTGATCAATTCAAGTTATGTGCACTGTAGACTGCTATTACTAGTTTCGTGTTGCTAAGTTGGGAAGCGTTTTCGGAATAGATTACAAGGAGAAATTATATGCTTGATAAGTTGCTAGTTGTGTTTTCTTTTCGGTTACCAAAACTAGGGTTTTATGAGGATTAGTAAAGGAGGTTTTTTTCTTCTAATTGTCGTGAGTGATTTTTTATTTATTTTTTTACTAATTTTGTTGTAATATGGAATGCGTTCAAATTTTTACTTGGGTATTGTGAGTAGGGGTGACTAATGGATGCATAGGTTAAATGGGTATCGCTGATTATTGTCCCATATATTGTCTGTCACTCGGTAATAGTTCTGATAAATAAGCCGGGGATACTCTGTGATATATTTTGGATTATCAGGATTATTTCTATCACTGAGTTTTTGTGTGCCGAATGTCCTGATACCCTCTCTCTTAAAGCTCTGTTCCTCTGAGTTGTCCTGATACCTCTATGCGTTTGATATTTGTACTAATTGTATGATTTGAACTGCTAGTTGAATCGTAGACGAGATGATTTGTTGGTTGATTCAAGGTTTATTTCATTTGCCTTGAATGCCTTTTCTTCTTTGGATAACAAAAATGGATTATGTAAAGAGTTCCATAATGTTCGGTGCTACTTGGTTAGGGCATAGCAGCATGTGCCTTCTCCCTAAACGTGATTTATAAGATATATTTATAGAACTTAACAAAGTTCAGTTCTACTTGGTGCATATATGATTACAATTTGTTTTGGTATCATTAATAATTTGATTGGATTATTGATTACAGATTCAAATGGCGATGGAAGTTACCCAAATACTTTTAAATGCACAAGCAGTTGATGGGAATGTACGCAAGCATGCAGAAGATAGCCTCAGACAGTTTCAAGAACAAAATCTGCCAAGTTTCTTGCTCTCTCTTTCTGGAGAATTGGCCAATGATGAGAAGCCTGTTGAGAGTCGTAAACTAGCGGGATTGATCCTCAAGAATGCTTTGGATGCCAAAGAACAACATAGGAAGTTTGAGCTCGGACAAAGATGGTTGTCCTTAGACCCATCTGTGAAGGCCCAGATCAGAGCTTGTTTGTTAAAGACCCTTTCTTCTCCTGCCCATGATGCTCGGTCAACTGCATCTCAAGTTGTTGCAAAGCTTGCTGGGATTGAGTTGCCACTCAAACAGTGGCCTGAACTGATAGAAGCTCTATTGTCAAATAATAATCAACTTCCAGCTCATACCAGACAGGCAACTCTTGAAACTCTTGGGTACATATGCGAGGAAGTATCCCCAGATGTTATAGAGCAAGAGCAAGTGAATAAAATGCTTACTGCTGTAGTTCAGGGCATGAACTCTACCGAGACTAACAATGATGTCAGGCTTGCTGCCACTAGAGCTTTGCATAACGCTTTGGGTTTTGCTCAGGCAAATTTCTCCAATGATATGGAGCGTGACTACATAGTGAGAGTTGTATGTGAGGCTACTCTGTCACCTGAAGTGAAGATTCGACAAGCAGCCTTCGAGTGCTTGGTTTCTATATCTTCAACCTATTATGAGAAGTTGGCTCCGTACATCCAAGATGTATTTAGCATCACTGCTAAGGCTGTGAAGGAAGATGAGGAACCTGTTGCACTTCAAGCCATTGAGTTTTGGAGTTCAATCTGCGATGAGGAGATTGACATATTAGAAGAATATGGGGGTGATTTTACTGGGGATTCTTCTATTCCGTGCTTTTACTTTATCAAGCAAGCACTTCCTGCCCTAATTCCTTTATTATTGGAGACTCTTCTTAAGCAAGAACAGGATCAGGATCAGGATGAAGTGGCCTGGAATGTTGCAATGGCTGGTGGAACTTGCTTGGGCTTGGTAGCACGGACAGTTGGAGATGATGTTGTTCCACTTGTAATGCCATTTATTGAGGAGAATATTACAAAGCCAGATTGGAGGCAGAGGGAGGCAGCCACTTACGCATTTGGTTCTATTTTGGAAGGTCCATCCCCTGACAAGCTCATGCCTCTAGTCAATGTTGCTCTGAATTTCATGCTAAATGCTTTGACGAATGATCCAAATAACCATGTGAAGGACACTACTGGTTGGACTCTTGGAAGAATTTTTGAATTTCTTCATGGGTCAACTTTGGAGACACCCATAATAACCCAAGCAAATTGCCAACAGATTATCACGGTTCTTCTTCAGAGCATGAAAGATGTTCCAAATGTGGCTGAGAAAGCTTGTGGTGCACTCTATTTTCTGGCCCAGGGTTTTGAGGATGCAGAACCTTCCTCCTCCCCTCTGACTCCTTTTTTCCAGGATATTGCCCAGGCCCTTCTAGATGTTACTCACCGAGAAGATGCTGGAGAATCCCGCTTGCGAACTGCAGCTTATGAGGCTCTAAATGAAGTTGTAAGATGTTCCACTGATGAGACTGCTCCATTGGTGATGCAATTAGTTCCTGTCATAATGATGGAACTCCACCAGACTCTTGAGGCTCAAAAGCTTTCAGCTGATGAGAGGGAGAAGCAGAATGAATTACAAGGCCTTCTTTGCGGTTGCTTGCAGGTCATCATACAGAAGCTTGGGTCATCTGAACCGACAAAATATGTCTTCATGCAGTATGCTGACCAATTGATGGGTCTGTTCTTGAGAGTATTTGCCAGTAAAAGTGCCACAGCTCATGAGGAGGCCATGCTTGCCATTGGAGCTCTTGTCTACTCAACAGGCTCTGATTTTGCCAAGTACATGACCGAGTTTTATAAATATTTGGAAATGGGTCTCCAGAATTTTGAGGACTATCAGGTTTGCGCCATCACTGTTGGTGTGGTGGGGGATGTATGCAGGGCTTTGGAGGATAAAGTATTACCTTATTGTGATGGGATAATGACCCAGCTCCTCAAGGATTTGTCCAGCAACCAGTTGCACCGATCAGTGAAACCTCCCATATTTTCATGCTTTGGTGACCTAGCTTTGGCAATTGGGGAGAATTTTGAGAAGTATTTGATGTATGCTATGCCCATGCTTCAGAGTGCTGCAGAGCTATCTGCCCATACATCAGGTGTCGATGATGATATGATAGAGTACACAAATACATTGAGAAATGGAATTATGGAGGCGTACTCTGGTATCTTGCAAGGATTTAAGGGCTCCCCAAAGACCCAATTGTTGATGCCGTATGCACCTCATGTTCTCCAGTTCTTGGATAGTTTATACATAGAGAAGGACATGTAAGACCTTCTGGAACCTATCGTATATAATTGTTTTCTTTTGCTTCCGCCTCATATTAGTTTCTGGTATTTATTTCTGGATTTTTTGTTTGCTTTTTCAGGGATGATCTGGTGATAAAGACTGCCATTGGGCTACTTGGAGATCTCGCTGATACGCTGGGTAGTGCTGTCGGTCCGCTAATTCTGCAATCTATGTCAGCCAAAGAGTTCCTAAATGAATGTCTTATGTCAGATGATCCTTCGATAAAGGAATCTGCAGAATGGGTTAAGATCGCTATCAGTCGGGCAACTAACTTTTGAGGCGATTGCTGCTTAGCATATTCTCGTTCGTACATGCATTTGGGTGTCATGAGTCGGGGTCTGGGATTGCATATCATGAGAGTCAGGTCATCACCATTTTTGGGCTGATACGTTTGCGTCAACGGCAGTCAGTATACCAAATCAGCATTGGGGAGTCAGTTTTTTTCGTCTAATTTTTTAATTATATTTTGCTTGCATTGCATCGGATGAAGTTGGCGGTGATGACTTCTGTGTCTCTGCTATCTTGGCAGAAAAAAGATGAATAGAAAACAGAAACTGGTCCAATGGTATCGGAGAAATGAGATATAAAAAGTTACCCCATCATGCCCCCACCGCTGCTGTCTTCTGTATGCCGGGAGAATAGCTGTTCCGTCTGAAGTCGATGGTGGTAAAGGTTTTGAGCAGCGGTTCTGTAAAGTGTCTGGATCTTTGGCCTTCTCCGTTCTTCACCGGAATTTGGTGTCTGAAAGTCCTTATTGCATTGTTACATCATACGTCAAGTTGTCGTAGAGTTTTGTAGCCCTGTATACTCGCGTGTTATGTAGGATCGGTGAGGTCCGCATAAATATTTGGGCAAGATTCATGCATATTTTAGTCATATTTAAGTCCATATTGTTGTACTCACAGGAAAATTTCTCAAGTCAAATGCTAAATCTCATGCATTTTGTTCATATCTTCTGCTGCTGCTGCTGCTGCTGCTTTTGTTATGCCTGGGATCGGATTGTGTGTAGCTTTGTGTTTCTGTTTTCGTCAGATCCGGCCTTTTTTATTGCTTTGATCTTGTCAAAGATAGATTCGTTAAATGGTCTTTGAAATTAGACCACCTTAATATCTTGTTTTCGATTAAGACTCTGTTCATTGATCTGATGCAAGTGTATGGAAGTAATACTGCAGCCCAATTTGATGTTATTTTACTTCCTTTTGATTGGTTAGAAAGGAGGGCTTCGAAAAGGTCGATTGATGTAAAATGCCAAAATTACCTCAATTACCAACAAGTGAGAAACTTGACGAAATAAAAGGTGTGAGGATTAAATATGGGACTTGTTCAAATTTTGGAAAGTGAAGTTGTTGACCCTAGAAGATGCAAAGGTGGCGAGCTGGTCGAGCAACTAGTGAGCAAATTACATACTTTTAGTGAGCTAATTAAATTAATAAATGTAGTGGTGTGATGTTGAATGCGTTGCTAACTTCTGCACTATGCAATTATGAACGCTCTCGACCTAGGGTTTTAGAACTTGAAGACAATGTTATTTAGTTAACTATTGCACCA
>JADOBS010302255.1:0-13648 GCA_015708375.1 Cydonia oblonga
TATAACATTTATATGAGACAGCTTAAAACAATAATCTTTGCCCTTTATATTAAACTAGATTAGTTTAACATGTGAAATGTCCGTAAAGTATCATTATATGATTGGTTTTAGGGCACATTTCCAACAGGGTCCTAGAGTTCTTTGACCCTCGACCCTTTGTACATTCATATGTATTAAAAATTCACTAAATACATGAAAGTCTATTTCTACATCAAATATATTATAAAGATTAATATCAAAAGAAGAAAGATATATACAAACATTGCATAAATATTACATGTCTTGTGTTTTTAGATGCAAATGTACTAATTAAGCTTACATAATCTAATTTTTCAACAATTCATTTCTAATGATAACATAGCTAACCAATTCAATTTTTCTTGATCGAAGATAAGATTCTAAGATTGAGTATTTGAGAGTTTGTCTATTAGAGAAGGGAACCAATTAGAATAAATAAGAGTGATTAGGATATAGTGTTTGTTTGGTTAATGCAACAAGGGCCAAAGGGTTTAGCCATTTAGGGTTTGGTGTTTGCCAGTCTGGGGAGTGAGACAAAGAAGTAGACAAATTTGTTTTCAAGTCAGTGCAGGTTTGAGTTGCTTGACATTTCATCTTTCATGTACGAAACAGGTTTGTTGGTTTTTATTCAATTAATTATATATCACTATTAGATCTTACAAATGTGGGAATTAGCCGCTCAGCCCAATGAACTAACATTTGTCAACAAAGACTTAAGGTATGTAAACTTCTTATTTGAACAATTTGTAATATTAAATTATATATATATATATATATATATATATATAATAAAATAAAATTTAGGTGCCCCACCATAGTGGGGTCCCTAGGCGACCAGTTACCCTCAGGGACATCCCTTGATAGAAACAATGGTTTACAAAAATTGGCATTAATTTTAATAAATCATAGTAATCTCTAGAATATTTGTTAAATTATTGCAGTCCTACTAGATTAGGAATGTGATTGTGTAAATTCTAGTGTATCTAGGGATATCTTAGAATATTCCCTTTAGTAGATATTATCCTATTAGAGTTGTAATCCTATTAGGGTAAGGATTTAACCTATCATACTACTATAAATAAAGGCACAATGGGGGTGATACAAAACACACCTCAGAATTACATCTCTCATCTTTCTCTTTTGCCGCCGACAGCCCTAAATACAGTTTAGTAAATTAGGCCTACAACACGTTATCAGCACACTCTTGCCAGAAGCTAAGGAACTGAAGGATCGTGGAGGAGGCACTTCTACACAATCAAAGGCTTAATCGTTTTCTGCCAATCAAGTTCTTTTAAAATAAATTAAGATATTTGAAATGACCTTGAAGCATGAAAACATTCCCCATGATGCATGAACCCCTTATATTTATATTTTCCTTTCAATTATATATATTGCATATATGTTCATATATTTTGTCAATATATATATATATATATATATATATATATTTGTTCATGCAATACACAATTATGCTATGTGGAATTTGTGAGTCAAAGCATCGAAATTAATTTAGAAGCAATCAGGGCTTTTAACCCTACAATTCGAAAAACAAAAAAGAAGAAAAAAATATAAAATTTTCTAGGATTTTGCGGCATAGGATGCTGCTTCCCACCGCGTCGCCACTGGCACCAACAAGCACCGGCATGCCTGCAACCATGCTGAACCTAGGACGACGTCGTTCCAACATCTGACTTCCGCAGCAACCCTTTGGGCTTTGCTGCATACACTGGACAGCCAGGCTGAAGGCCTGGTTTGGGTTTTTGAGACAGGCCTGCAGCCCTAGCCTATCACCAGCAAGCCTGATGTTTGTTGGGCTCGTCCCCTTACCCCAGCCCACCTATAGCAGCTTTCATGGCTATGGGTTTGCCCTCATCACAACCCCAACCACAAATCCAGCTTTGGCTGGGCTTTGTAGGGCCTTAAACCAAGCCAGGGAAAGTTGGGCTTACCCAAAAACAGCCCACAACAAAGCCAGCCCCTCGTGGGCTTCGTGCTTACCCATTCCAGGCTAGCACTATGTTGAGCATTTGCTTCCCGAGCCTTTTGTGGCCCAAACTAGCAGCTTGGCTGCTAGGTCTTTCTTCCTTGTCAAGGCCCGTGGCCTACAACCATGATTGGGCTGCTCCGCAGCCTATCCTGTGGCCCAAAAGGCTTTTAGGGTCTTGTCTCATACAGGGCAACTAGCCCACTGAGATTGGGCTATGATTTTTCGAATCAAATGCTATTTTTTTTAGTATTCCCACTAATATTAACCCGAATGTTATTATTTTGCTTCTAGGATCAAACATGGATGGTTACGATCTATTGAATTAATTAAAGTGACCATCAGTCCATTAATCTGATAATTAATCCAAAATTATTGGCCTAAAACTCACTTTTTGGCAATTAACAATTCAATAAATTATTTCTTTTCTTTGAACCGTTGACTATCTTTCATAGTCCCGATACATTCACAATTGGGTTCCTGAAGCAATCCACAAATTCGCTACACTTAGTTGTATATTGTATTATGTGTTCTTGAAAGTACCCTTATATATGAACCTGCCATTCATAACTAAATCGAACATGTAGTTTCGAATTTAGCACATTTGAAACCCGAAGTTTTCATTCAAAACTTACCACATGAAACCTTTAGCTTTCATACTTAAATTAAACCAATACATGTTTATAGAACTTGAATGTTCTACAATGTATGTCTATGGCTTACCACATGACTAACCACGTTTCTTTTGTACCCTCTGTTCTAGGGATATTTCGAACTTGAACAAGCTCGATTTAACCGCTTTTGAAGTATCTAGAAGAAACTACCTAAAATGGGTTCAAGACGTGAAGCTTCATCTTACTGTAAAGAGTCTTCGAGTCACCATCGAGGAACCTACCGACGACTCAGTCGACGAAGCTCAGAAAGCTACTGCTATGATCTTCATCCGAAGACACATCCATGATGCACTACAGACCGAGTACCTTGCTGAGGAGAACCCACGCACTCTCTGGGTTGCTCTGGCTGGTTGTTTTGATCACTAGAAAAACATTTACTTGCTTGAAGCAAGACACGATTGACAACATTTACACTTCCAAGACTTCAAGTCTATGAATGAATACAACTCTGAAGTTTGTAGAATCCGATCACTGCTTAAGTTCTATAAAGAGGACTTAACCAAAGATGATCTCCTAGAGAATACCTATTCGACCTTCAATGCCACAAATATTGTCCTGCAACAATAATATAAGTCACATAAGTTTACCAAATTTTTGGATTCGATCTCTATTTTATTTCTCATTAAAAAAAACAGAACCAACTTTTGATGCAGAATCATCAAGCTCGACCTACTGGCTTGAACACTCCGCCTGAATCGCATGCGATAAATTCTAGCAGCCACAATCGACGGAAACCCCATCGTGGCTGTGGAAATAGGCTGCAAGCCCCACCATGGGAGGAAATTGGACTCAGAAGCGCCAACCCTTGCCCTTAAGGCCCCAAACTTGAAGAACAAGGGAAACGTTATCGTTCAATCGGCTTCCATTGAACTGGACATGTGCTGCCACTATGGATCAAAAGGTCATTGGTCAAGCATATGCCGAGCTACCCCTGAGGTTATTGCCAAGTATCATTCTCATCATGAGATTAACTTTGTGCATGTGGAACATCCCAAAATGCTACAACAACTATAGAGGTTTCAGATTTTCAAGAGACATCCGCTCATATGGAAGAATCAAGTTTTATTTTTCTAAGACATGTTAGGGTGTTTTACACCCTTAGTGACAGAACCCACTAAGTGTGGCTGAACCCTCCCTATTTTTTTAAGTTTTTCTGGTTTAATTTTTAGACAATTTTTCTAAGTATTTGGAATTTTTTGTTTTGTTTTGGTTTGTTTTGAAACTTCGCTTTTGTAAGTTTATCTTACATTATAAGTCCAAAGCCCAGATAAAGGAGGAGGGGAGGACGGTAGGTAGTCACCAATAAGTATCGTGCTGTCTGGCCCGAGCACAGTGATAAGTAAGCAAGGGTTGCTGTATTTCCATTGGCGCCCAGATGCAGTGTTAAATAAGTAAGGGGGCCATATAAACTTCTTTTTGAACGACTTCACTCAAAGTTGTTTAGAAGCATTTGCTCCTATCAACTTTACACAGGACATGCAAAAGAAGTATTTTGACCTTATTAGACGGAGGAGGGTGAAGAAGCTAGGAAATGAGGGTAGAATTTAAGAGAGTAGAATGGATTTAGGAACGTGGAATATAGGAACCTTAACGGGAAAATCTATGGAAGTAGTGGAAGTTATGGTGAGGAGAATGATAAGTATTATCTGCCTCTAAGAAACTAAGGGGTTGGTCTTAAAAAGATCTAAAAAACTCAAGTTTTAAACTTTGGTATCGAGCACAAAAGGAACGAGAAATGGTGTTGGCATCATCGTGAACAAGACCTTGACACAAGATGTTGTAGATGTCAAGAGGGTAAGCGATAGAATTATGGCAATCAAGATTGTAATACGACAAGAACTCATCAATGTGATTAATGCGTACACACCTTAAGTAGGGTTGGATATAAGTTTGAAGGAGAAATTTTGGGAAAACCTTGGAGACTTGGTGCAAGGAATCGCTCAGACAGAGAAGGTATTTATAGGAGGAGATTTACAAGGACATGTGGGCAATGAGACAGGCAACTATGGAGGTTTTCATGGTGGCTATGGTTTTGGGGATAGAAACAAGGATGGATAAGCCATCATGGATTTTGCAATGGCATACGATCTCTTCTTAGCCAACACCTTCTTTAAGAAGAGAGAAGAACATGTGATCACCTACAAGAGTGGGTCGTCAAAAACAAAAATAGATTTTCTTCTAATGAGGAAGAAGGATCATATAACTTGTAAGGATTGCAAAGTTATACCGGGAGAGAGCTTGGATAATCAACATCGCTTGTTGGTAATGGATGTACGTATCAAAAGAGAGAAAAACAAAACAAGACCTTGAAGTGCTCAAGGACTAGATGGTGGAATCTAAAAGGAGAAAAACAAGCCGGTTTCAAAGAGAAAGTAATCACCCAATGCGTTTGGGATAGAGAGGGGGAAGCTAGCCAAATGTAGGATTCCATGGTTAGTAGTATCCAAAAAGTAGCAAAAAGGTTATTAGGAGAGTCCAAGAGCTTTGCTCCACACCAGAAGGAATCTTGGTGGTGGAAGGAGGAGGTACAGACAAATGTTAAGGCTAAGAAGGAATTGTAAAGCCTTATACAATGATGGACCAATGAAAATAGTGAAAGGTATATAATAGCAAAGAAGGAGGCGAAGAAAGCTGTGAGAAAAGCTAAGCTAGCGGTTTTTGACGATATGTATAAGCGAGTAGATACCAAAGAAGGAGAGTTGTATATCTATAAACTAGCTAGAGCAAGGGGAAAAAGACAAGGGACCTAAACCAAGTGAGGTGCATCAAGGATGACAATGAAAACGTTCTTGCTACAGAGAACACAGTCAAAGACAGATGGATAGGTTATTTTCATAATCTTTTCAATGAAAGACATGAAACGATTACTTCTTTGGGGGAGTTGAGTAACTCAGAAGAGTGTAGAAACTACTCATTTTATGGCCGAATTAGGAAGGAAGAAGTAGTTGTAGCTTTGAAAAAGATGAAGCATAGAAAAACAGTGGGCCCAGGTGATATATTGATCGAAAGTGGGAGAGACGCGTATAGCATGGCTCACAGACTTTTCAATAGGATTTTGAAAATGAAGAAAATGCCAAATAAGTGGTGAAATGGCACTTTGGTACCTATCTATAAGAATAAGGGCGACGTACAAAATTGTATGAACTATAGGGGTATTAAGTTAATGAGTCATACAATGAAGCTCTGGGAGAAAGTAATTAAGCATAGACTGAGGTAAGAGACATGGGTATCGGACAACGAATTTGGATTCATGCCAGGGTGCTCAACCATGGAGGCAATCTATCTCTTATGAAGATCGATGGAAATATATAGAGATATGAAAAATGATTTGCCCATGGTCTTTATAGATTTGGAAAAAAAAACATATGATAGGTTCCTAAAAGACATTCTTTGGAGGATTTTAGAGAATAAAGGAGTACAAGTAGCATATATCCAAGTTATAAATGATAAGTATGATGGAGTAAGGACTGCCATAAGAACTCATGAAAGACAAACCAAAATCTTCCCCATAACTGTAGGGTTACATTAAGGCTCATCTTTAAGTCCTTACCTTTTTGCATTGGTAATGGATGAGTTAACGGGACATATTCAAGATGATATTTCCTGGTGTATGGTTTTTGTAGACAATATAGTGTTGATAGATGAACCTCAGGAAGAAGTAAATGAGAAGCTTAACCTTTGGAGAGAAGTGTTGGAGTCTAAAGGTCTTCACCTAAGTCGGTCAAAGACATAGTATATGGAGTGCAAGTTCAGTGAAAATGGAGGCTTAAATGAGTTAGAGGTGAGGATTGGAGATCAGGAAGTACCCAAGTGCGACAACTTTTGCTACCTATGATTTATCTTGCAAAAGAATTGGGAGTTGCATAGAGACCTCAATCATAGAATACAAGCTAAATGGATGAAGTGGAAGAGTGCATTTGGCGTGTTGTATGACCGTCGTATGCCACTGAAGTTCTAGGGAAAATTTTATAGGACGGTAATAAGGTTGGCAATGTTTTATGGCACAGAATGTTAGGCGATGAAGCATCAACACGTACATAAAATAGGTGTGGTAGAGATAAGAATGCTTCGTTGGATGTGTGGGCACACGAGAAAAGATAAGATTAGGAATGAAGATATCCGAGGTAAAGTAAGAGTAGCCAAAATTGAAGGAAAGATGAAAGAAATCGATTACGGTGGTTTGGACATGTGAAACGAAGGCCTACTGACATTGCAGTTAAGAGATGCGATTATGGAACAAAGGTTCAGGGTTAAAGGGGTAAAGGAATACCTAGGAAGACTTTGGAAAATACTCTCACAGAAGGCATGAAATAGAACCGAGCACAATGGCATTCTAGGATTCATATAGCCAACCCCACTAAGTGGAAAAATGCTTTGTTGTTGTTGTTGTTGGTTTTGGTTTGTTTTGAACTATGGATAATTACTTTTATGGATATTATTTCTTGATTGATTAATTGAATGGATGGAATTATATTTATGCATGTGACCGATTTAATTAATTTATTTCTATGTATGACTGGTGGGGAAGTTAGTTGTCTCATAGATAGTGCTATCACGCACACCATCTTGTGTGAGCAACACTATTTTACTAACTTCGTACCTAAAAATGCACCTCTGACAACCTGTTCAAGCCCGTTCAACCTGATAGAATGATACAAAAAGGCCCGTATAACGTTGTCTAATCGTACTCAAATAACCTTAAAAAGGTTCTTTATTCTCCACGTTCCAGAAGAACGTTCCTAAGCTTTAGAGATATTCGAAATAATCAATATCATGTTGAAACCACTGAAGAGAATGGTTCTGAATTTCTTTGTATCATTTCTTACGAATATAGCCAAAATGGTATTTACGAGAAGCTGGAACGTCTTCCGAGTAGGTTGTACATAACAACCATTTGATCTGTGGAGACCCACCATGACACCAGTCCTATGCTTTGGCATGATCATATGGGACATCCTTGATGAGATATGATACACCATATCCTCAAAGTATCACACGGGCATCACTTAAAATCTTATCCTGGCCATCGACCATGCAAAGCATGTTCCTTAGGGAATTTGAATATTTAACCCTTGGCTACAAAGATTATTCATGACCCTCCTAAGTTTCTTTAAAGGATTTAAGGGGATATTTGTGGACCTATCCAACAAACATGCTGGCCATTTAGATACTTCATGGTGTTGGTTGATGCATCGATGCGTTGGTCACCTGTCTACTTATTGTCCACACACAACGCTGCATTTGCAAAACTCCTAGCTCAAATCATCAAGCTCAGGGCTCACCACTCTGATTATCCGATTAAGTTAATTCAACTGGATAATGCTTGAGTGTTTACGTCACAGACTTTTGACAATTGTTGCATGTCATTTGGGATTGAAGTTGAACATCTTGTACCCCATGTTCACACCCAAAATGGCATGGCAGAAGCTTTCATAAAGCGCCTTCAAACGATAACTCGAACTTTGATTATGCGAACCAAATTCTAGGTATTTTCCTAGGGCCATGCAATATTGCACGCAGTTATGTTGGTCCGCCTGAGGACTACCGCTACCCAACCTTATTCACTGTTACAGTCGGTTACTGGATACGGGCCCGATGTCTTACATTTTCGTGTGTTTAGGTGCGCAGTCTATGTGTAAATTGCGTCACCACTACATACCAAAATGGGTCCTCATAGAAAAATAGGAATCTATGTCGGTTATGATTCGTCATGAATTATTCGCTACTTAGATCCCTTGATAAGAGATCTCTTTACCGCATATTTTGTGGATTTTCACTTTGATGAGATAATCTTTCCATCGTTAGGGGGAGATAAGATCGCTAACATTCATGTTGAACTTTATGAATTATCGTGGATTACTCCCACTTTGTCTCATTTAGATCCCTGCACTGCCCAGTCTGAAACTGAAGTGCAATGTATTCTAGATCTTCAAAGCATTACTCAAAGCATGTTGGATGCTTTTATTGATCTAGCAAAGGTGATGGGATCACATATACTTAACGTATGCCATAACATCGCCTTGGAAGGCTGGATCGTCTCCGAAGGTTGGGCGGCCGCACATTTCATGCTGCCCGGTACACTAGCGGCTAGCCAATCATCTGCTCCTAACCTAAAGCTTAGCAGACCCCCTGGTTCAATGGATTCACAACCCCATAATAATAAAAAGCCACAAACTAGTGACCCTAGTCTGAATCTGATCACCGCTTACTCATCTGTTCCAATGCATGAGGTTATTCTAGATTACGATGATGTCTTAGACGAGACAAACCAACCTCTTGAGAATCGTGAGATTTTGGTCCATTATGCAGTATTGGATGAGGTTTGGAATCAAAATTAGATGATTGCCGATGATACATTTGCGTATACAGTTGCTACCGACATCATGCTTAGCGATGACATTGAACCATGTTTCGTTGATGAATGTCGACGTAGAACCGATTAGTCAAACTGAAAACAAGTAATCCAAGTCGAACTTGATTCGCTTTCGAAACATAAGGTGTTTGGGCCCGTAGCTCCTACTCCACCACATTTAAAGCTTGTGGGCTACAAGTGGGTTTTTGTGAGGAACCTTAATGAGAAGAATGAAATAGTACGATAAAAGCACCCGTCATAGCACAAGGCTTCTGTCAATGCCATGGGATTGACTACAAGGATACGTATTCTTCTGTAATGGACATCATAACGTTCCGCTACTTTATATGTTTGGTAGTTTTAAAAAAACTGAGTATGCAGCTTATGAAAATGGTAACCACGTATCTTTATGGGGATCTAGATACGGAAATCTACATGAAAGTTCCAGAATGACTTCCATTGACTGGTTCAAATAGTTCTAGACCATAGAACACCCTCTCGATTAGATTGAGGTGATCACTTTACGGATTGAAACAATCCGGGCGGATATGGTATAACCGTATGAGTGAATATTTGACAAGTTAGGGTTATGTGAAGAACGAGCTATGCCCATGCATGTTCATCAGTAAGTCACATTCTGGATTTGCGATCGTTGCAGTTTATATCGATGACATGAACCTTATCGGAACTTTCGCATAGCTTGAGGTAATTGCCATTCACTTGAAATCAGAATTTGAGATGAAGTATCTTGGGAAAACTCGATATTGTCTTCGCTTGAAGATCGAGCATTGTTCATATGGAATCTTAGTACATCAATCAAACTACAGCTAAAAGATGTTGTGACATTTTAATGAGGATAAAGCAAAGCCTTCGAGTACTACTATAAACAAAGGCACAATGGGGTGAGACAAACACATCGTAGAATTACATCTCTCTCATCTATCTCTCTCTTGCCGCAGAGCCTCTCCCCTCTCTAGCCTTAAATATAGTTCAGTAAATTAGGCCTACAACATAAATAACATTATTCATAAAATTATAAAAATTTTAAATGTCTATAAATTTTAATATTCCTAAAAAATAAATAATTCTTAAAATTCTTATAAATTTCTAGTATTTCTATAAAATATAAAATAAAAAAAATTTAATATTTCCTAAAAATTTTGATATTTCCTAAAAATTTCTAATAATTCTAATCTAATAATTCTAAGTATCCTAAAATTTATAATATATCATAAAAAAAAATTAGCAAAACAACTGATCGAGCCCACCCAAGCCCAGCCCACCAACCTCAAACCACCCACCCAAGCCCAATCCCACCCTCACACTGCCACCCTGCAGCCTACCCCACTACTCTGCCACCCCGTAGCCTGCCCCATACCCAGCCCTTTCCCCTTCCCCTTCCCAAAACCCAATCCTTCCCATTCTCCAAATTATTCCTAGCAACCCACCACACACCCACCCTACTGGTCTTCGCATCCATTCCTTTCCCACCCATTTCCCCCCATTTCCCACCATCCCCTTCCTCATACCCACCCACCACCCTTCCTCGTACTCACCTCAACCTACCCTACCCTCTTCCTCGTACAATTCATAAATATCCGGAAAAAAAAATTCTAAAGGATAAGAGATTCACAAATTCACCAATATTCATAAAATTTGTATCAAAATGGAAAACATACCTTTGTAAGATCTCATGAGTGAGTAAGAGAGATAGAGAGAAAGAAAGAGAGATAGAGAGAGGAGACAAGAGAGAATAGAAAGCAAAAATGATGAGTGAAAGAGAGTAGAGAAACCTGAGAAGGGATGAGAACTTGTAGAGGGGGAGGAAGAAAGAAGAAGAAACAACGCGAGGAAAAAAAAGGCTTTTGATCATAAAACCTCAGGACCTTTGCTTGACAAACCCATGCATCTAGCAAACCTAAATACTTGTCAAGCAAACGTAAAAAATGTGAGGCGTGCATTATGAACTTTTTTTTTGTCAGAAAAAATGACTAATTTGTCGGGCACAGATTGCATAAAAATGTCCACCCACTTTAAATTTTGGCAAAAAAGTGGTGGGAAAACACTTTTGCTCAACGAATTTTACAACAATTCATCAGGTAAACCCTTTAATCTGGGGGAATATTTTATTCTTTTGGGAAAAAAGTGGGAGGAAATTGAAAGGTTGCTTGATAAATTTTAGTATTGTTGCCAGATGAAATTAGGTAAGTTTGCCAGACGAAATTGGTACAAAAAATTCAAAATTTTCCCTATTTTTATTTTCAAACGGTTAAAAGATTATCAAATTTGATGATCATGTCAATTCAGTGTGCAGTTTAACCCTCAATTAGCATCATTGCAAAAAAGTCATCAAAATCAAAGGTGATATAGCCATTAAATTGTGATGATACGTTTGTAACCATAAAATTTTTTGTCCCGTTATCTAATTCTTGAAAGTTTGTTTTTGGTGATTTTTGGCTTACGTGATCTCGTACTATATTCAAAAAAGTTTGCTGGTTTGGATCGGGGAAAATTAGTTACGTAGATTGCATATCCTATCAAAACAATAATTTCAACAAACATTTAGAGTTTATTTTATACTTTTATAAAGTAGAACGTAAGATTTTGTAGTAACCACTCCCATTCATCATATTTTTCTAGGGTCAAGGGCTATAGATGTAAAAATATCATCTAAATCAGAGCTAAAATAATTGTTAAATCGTGATGGTACATTTCTAACAATCGAAGGACTTCGTCTCTTTACCTAATACTAGAAACTTATATATGTGGTTGATTTTTAGCATATGTCATCTCAGAGTATATACCAACTACATTAACAAATAGATTGTTGAAATGCATTTTGCAGACTGGGAAAATCATCGAAGGAATCGAATATGCCAAAATGTCCCTCACATTTTATGAAGTCAAGACTTTTAGGTTTCGTTTTCCTTGTCAAATATTGTAACTGAACCTCACACGTGCTCAATCTAGCTTTAGGATATAGTTTGATTATGGCCTGTTACTGCTAGAGTAAATGTGATGTGGCACATTTCACCTCAAAAAATTTGTTCATGCATATGGATTTCATGTTTAACTTACTGATGCATTTCGACCAGTGACCTTGTCTTGTCAGAATTTCTCGTTGTTGTCCAGTTAGCTGGGCACATAATTTAAGACATCCCACATGGGTTGACTGACACCTTTTAGATGGGATTGAGCTTTTCACCATTGATCTGCTCATATTGCTTGTACATTTGGCAAGTGTCTCTTTGTACCTTGTTTGCAGCAATCAAAGGTTTTGTTTTAATAAGGTTAGATGATTTCATTTCTTCTTTGGAAAGAAAGTTTATAATTTGGAGAGGGGTTGTTTTTCCTCTCCATCTCAGATCTCCCTAAGAGCATCAAGCATTTTTCTGGGTAATATTTTTCTTTGAATATTTATAAATCCTTCTCTATAAAATCTTGTTTAAAATCTTCTTATTTGCTCATTTGTTTTGGCTACAAAATTTTACATTTTCAAAGAGTGTTTTAAAACCTTGGGTAGCCTCTTGTGTTCTTCATTAGAAACCCTAACCACAAAACCATGTTCATGCATTAAACACCCACTCATTGTAGAATAGAGTTGCATTGTTCTTGGTGTTATTTTTATTTTTGTGGTCAAGTTCTTTAAGTTTCAAATCTTTATACTGACCCGTTTTGGATTCTCATCACTTTCTTCTTTCAACTATTTGATTAGAGAAACTAACTAGTTGTTGAATCCAAATTTTATATGCATATCATAACATCATATCATTTCGTGATTTAAGTTGATATCAGTGCCACAAGGTGATGAGCTCAGGAGGAGCTGCCACTTCGTGAAGACCAAATAGTTCATCTCGTGCAAGGCAAGGTTGCACAAAGTTGACTAGCTCATTTAACTAGTCTATTATGCAAAGTTTAATTGTTATTTGCAGAATATTTCACCTGGTACCAATTTAAATTGGTATCAGAGACTTGCTCTAAATATATAGAGTGATCTCCGGAATTACTGGTATTGGGTGGAATCTCATTATGGATCATGACTGATTTGCTGGTTTATCCAACTCTCATCCGTTATTCGATGTAATGGATTATGTTGTTTAGAGTGAGAAGTTCCCAATCTTCATGGATGCCCTTGATTCTCTTACTCTTGACATGGAAGATGTACACTGGAAAAAAAAAAAAAAAGATGGATGTTGCTTTCCAAGGGGTTCAAAAAACTGAAGCTAATGTGAGATCAAAAGATGTATGTCCTTAAGAAGATTTGGCTTTGTTTTTCAAACAATTCAGAAGGTCTCTCAAGCATAAAGGAAGAAATGTCAAAAGGAATGGAGACTCTTCGAAAGATCCAAAGTTTCAATCACAAGAAAAGAATTCTTTTAACAAGAAGCAAGCAAAATTTTTCAATCTTAGAGATACATGATTTTCGAGTGAGCCTGGATCATGCTTCACTTGTGGTGGAGCTAGTAATCCTGTTGATGTATGTGCCAATAGCTTTAAAATACCAGTTTACAGAGGATATAAAGTTAAGACAAAACCTTCAAGTGATTGTGAGATTAAGCACTCTCAACAATTTGACCAGTCATCTGATGATGAAGTACAAATTGGTTTTTTTGTTGCTTC
>JADOBS010302256.1:0-13665 GCA_015708375.1 Cydonia oblonga
CACATTTTTACTTTTCTCTCCGGTATTTTTCACTTTTAACGAAAAACCACATTTTTACTTTTCTCTGATACTATTCACTATACTTTTATTTGTTATTTTTCATTAAAACTAGAGTTTTTTTCGACTTTTCTTCAGTTTTCCTTATTTATTAGGGGTGCATTCAATTGGGATTTTAAAATTTTTTAATGGATTTACAAATTAATAGATTTTGATAGAATTTAATTGATTGTAGAGATTTCAGAGGATGTATCCAATTGTGGTTCTTAGAGATTTTATTTTATTTTTTTTAAATTCTAAATGTATTCAATTAAGACATTAAAGAAGTTTGAGATTGTCCCGGACCGTTTGATTTGGCATTACGATGCCAAGTGAGTTTTCTATATTAAAAGTGCGTATATGGTTGCTCGTGGCTTGGTGGGTGAACCTTCGTCTTCTCATAGTGGGGCTTCGAACTCTCTGTGGAATATTATCTGGAAAGCAAAGTTTCCGAATAAAGTCAAATTGTGTGTTTGACGAGGCTGCACAGAATATTCTACCTGCTCGTGCCTGCTTGGTTAACAAAGGCATTGCGGTGGATGACATGTGTGTGTTATGTAGTTCCTTTTCGGAGTTGGCGCTACATGCACGTGTTTACTAAATGTCCATTTGCAAAAGCCGTTTGTTCGTCCGCCAACGTTGAGCTTGGACCACGCCGCTCATCTTTCTCTTGCTTCTTAGAGTGGCTTATTCATTCTATTTGGCTTGCTAAGAACTCCCTTCTTTGGGTTGATAAGCAGGAGAACCCCATTGTGGTGAGTAAATTGGCGGGCCTATTCCTATCGGAATTTATGACTGCACATGCCCCAACTACTTCTCACCCCCTGCTTCCTCCTTCTCGGTGGTCTCTGCCACCGCCAAACTGGATTAAGATTAATGTCGATGCTTCCTTCTGTTCAAATACGAAGTGTGGGGGTATCAGTGTGGTTTTTCGTGATGAAGCTGGTAACTATGCTGAAGGTTTCGTTTGAAGAATTTCTCATGCGATCGACCCCTATACCGTGGAGATTCTAGCAGCATGTGCAGGTTTACATCAGGCAGCACAGCGACATTGGAGGCTAGTCATTCTGGAGAGTGATGCCTTACAAGTGGTCCAAGCACTGCACAGTCTCCATTGTGGCGTTTCTGCTATTGGTTTATTAATTGATGATGTGAAAGCTAGCTTGCGGTACTTTGCTACAATGTTGCGGCACATAGTATGACTAAATTGATCTTAACTTCTATTATTCCTAGTCTTTAGTCTGAGGTGTTCCGGTTACTATTCAGGATGCCCTCCTACATGATTGTATACCTCATTAATATTATGAATAAAACCACTATCGTATCTTCTTCGTCGTCAAAAAGGGATATTCAATTGGGGTTTTTAGTGATTCTCTAAAAGTCTAGGGATACTCAATAAAGATTTTAAAGAAATTTATAACATTTTAGGTGTATTTAATAGAAATTGATTATAAAGGATTTTTTTAAGGAAAATCGATATATTATTGACTGAATGAAGAAGATTACATCAAATCTTGGTCGATGAGGTCCTGAATAAAGCTAGGGGGCCTCTCAAACCAAACTAGTTCATTACCAATTGACAAGGCAAACCTAGCCAATCTATGTGCAACACCATTGCATATTCTAGGTGTATGCAGGAACTTCGTGGGGTGTACGGGGCTTGCATCAAAGAGGACATTCTCAGCAAGAAGACCCATTACAGATAGACTCCTAAATGATTGCCAATGAGAGTAACAGGTTGAAAGGAATCACTATCCACCATTACCCTACGAACCCCGAGTTGCTGTGCAAGTCTTACACCTGCCAGCACAGTCAGCAACTCCATTAGGATCACCAAATCCACTCCCATCTTCCTCCACACACCAGCCGCTAAAAAAATCCTGCGCCAATCCCTAATCACTACCCCAAGTCCACCCAAGTTGTCCTCAAGCGTCAAGCCTCGTAGCACCATCCAAATTTACTTTAACCCAGCCATCCGATGGAACGCACCACCTAACCTGGCGTGATTGCCACGTGACCTTAGTAGTGTAATTAGCTTCCTTAATTGACTGAAGCCAACACGTGGCTTTCTGAATCACCTCCATAACCTGACCTCTCCTACCCTTCAAAAGTAATACATTTCTCTCCTTCCACAAGCCCCAGATCACCATACAAAACATATCAAAATCCACCGCCCCGTCCTCCACCATAGCAAGCACCCACTATTTCATGGATTGTTCATGACGAGCACACATCCAATAGAATTTTACGGCTTAATTTTCATGTATTGCATAATTGGGAATACAATACATACAATCATTGTTCTCCAAGGTAAATTAAAAAGGAACATAAGAAATATCCTTCCTAATAAAGGACTCTAATATTTACACAATATTTACATTCCTATTCTAAACCAACTCACACAACACTCCCCCTCAAGTTAGAGCATAGATGTCACACATGTCCAACTTGACAAGTGAGTCACCAAAAACTCTACTACATACGACATGAGTGAGGATATCCGCAAGCTGCTCTTCTGAGTTCACAAATGGTACTGACACAATCTTCTTCTCGAGCTTTTCCTTAATGAAATGTCAATGAACCTCCACATGCTTCGTTCTGTCATGTTGTACCGGATTCTCTGCAATTTCTCGTGCCGACTTATTGTCACAATACAACTCTATAGCCTCCTTTGGTTTGAAATCAAGACCCCAAAGCAACTTACATAACTAAAGAACTTCACACACTCCATGGTCATACCTCTGAATTTGGCCTCTGCAGAAGACCTAGACACCACATTCTATTTCTTGCTTCTCCAAGTAACCAAATTTCCACAAATGAACGTAAAATATCCAGAAGTAGAACATCTATCAGTCACATCACCTGCCCAATCAGCATCAGTGAACCCCTTAGTTTTTAGATGACCAGAATTTCTATACAAGATTCATTTCCCTAGGGCTGACTTTAAATATGCCAAGATACGCATAACAGCAACCATATGATCCACACTTGGTTAGTGCATAAATTGACTCACCATACTCATTGCATAGACTATATCTGGACGGGTATGAGCTAAATAAATTAGTCTTCCTACCAACCTCTGATATCTGCCTTTATCCATTGGTTCTTGATCCGAATAAATCCCTAAGTGATGTTTCTCCACAATAGGCGTATCCACAGGTTTACACCCAAGCATACCTGTTTCCTTTAACAACAAATCAAGAACATACTTCCTTTGAGACAAGAAAATACATTTGGACGAACGAGCAACCTCAACTCCCAGAATGTATTTTCCTGGTAAACAACACCATACTTTTGAGTATATCCTTTTGCCACCAACCGTGCCTTATACATGTCGAGTGAACCGTCAACTTTGTATTTAACTGTAAAAAACCATCGACACCCAACTGGCTTCTTCCCTTTTGGCAACTCCACTACTTCCCATGTATTATTTTCTGTAGTGCCTTCATCTCTTCATCCATTGCTTCCACCCATTCTCGACTTTTCAAAACTTCCTTTACTCGAGTTGACACTTGAATTGACTGCACATTATTCACCCAAGCTTGACGTTCAGGTGAAATGTTTTCACAAGACACATAATTTGCTATGGGATACTTTACTTTTCCTTCTAGAGAGAACCTGTCAGGAGGAACACCACGATTTTTCCTTGGTGGCAGTTTATATGTACTTATAACATCATTAGTTACATGAGCATCACTAGTACTTACCTCAAGGATATTCAGAAAAGACATATTGGACGATGGCACGATCGAGCTAAAGAGAGGAGAAAGCTTCGGCACAAATCTCATGGTTGCTAGCTTCGGCAGATGCTTGCGGTGAGGCTAGCTAGCTCGACATATCATCTTCGGTAGGAAGCAATCGAGACCCTGTTTCCTTCCTTGGCACAGTATTGTCATCTCCCCTTGAAAGACGCATGTCTTGGATATCCAACCACCCAAATACATCATCAAGATCACAAATAACACTCTCGCTCTTGGGATCGGAGGGTGAAAATACAGGAGTATAAAAATACTCAGATTCAGAGAAAGTCACATCCATGGTGACATGCATGTGGTGGGTTTTAGGGTGATAGCATTTATAACCTTTATGTTGGGATGAAAAACCAAGAAAAACACACCGAATAGCACAATGATCCAATTTACTACGATGAATCTTGTGGATATGAACGTAAGCAACACAACCAAACACTCGAGGAGTAAGAGTTGGTAAAGATAACCGGAACATGTTCTGTCAGAACTTGGAGTGGAGTACAGAATTCTACAACCCAAGATAGCATGCGATTGATGACATACACGACATATGTAACGACATCCGACCAAAAACTCTTAGGTACGAATGTGCCAATAAGCAATGCACGAGCAGTGTCCAAAATATGACGATTTTTCCTTTCAGCCACCCCATTTTGTTGCGGGGTATAAGGACAAGTGGTCTCATGGAGAATTCCTTGATCTCGGAAAAAAAAAGAAGAAAGCTCAGAGTTAACATATTCACCCCCGTTATCAGAACGAAAATCTGAGAGAAAGATCGAATAATCATGCTAACATCACTTTTATGTTTCAACAGATAAACCCATGTCATACGAGTGCAAACATCAACAAATGTAATAAACCATTTAATTCCCGAAGTAGTACTAACAGGGGAAGGCCCCCACACATCAGAGTGTACTAGCGCAAATGGAGAAGATGTTCTATTCATACTCATAAGGAATGAAGCACGATGACTTTTGGCTAAATTACATACTTCACATTTCAATTCTGAGTCTTCAATACCACTAAACAAATCAGGTAATATATGTTTCAAAAATAACCAAACGATGCATGCCCCAAACGACGATGCAATAACAATACCTTGTGTAGATTACTATTACGTGATGCACGAACCAAATTAGCTCGTCCAAGAACCACATCATCCACATAATATAACCCATATCTCTTAGTGCCACGCCCAATGATCTCCTTTGTCTGAATATCCTAAAGCAAGCAAAATGAAGGATACATTAATACAACACAATCCAATTGTTCAGTGACTTGAGGTATAGACAATAAGTGATGGGACAATGATGGAACCAATAAAGAATTATGTAAGGGAAGAGAGGGTGTAAGAGACACTGTTCCTGCTCCAACAACAGCAGCAGTATAACCATTAACAATTGCCACATGCTTTCTATGAGGACGTGCCATAGATTGAAATAAGGTTTTATCATACGTCATATGATCTGTTGCACAGGAATCCAAAATCCACCTTGAGTTCGCCATTATAACAACATACGAGATAGTGATACACGACAATCACACCAATAAAAGACAATTGCAGCACAAACAGAGATACAATCCTCTTGCAAGAAAAGTAACCAATCAACTAGTTGATAACTCAATACCTCATGCTGCAATCCAAGGCAGCAGCAAAAAAACACACTTACAAGGTCAATTGCAGAACCACAACAATTGTACACGACTTTCCACGCTAAAAAAACACAAGCAGTAGCACTAAAAGACGGGAAAAAAACACTGGATGCAGTTCCAGCAGCAGCCAATCTCTATTTTTTTCCCTTATTGTTTTGGCAGACAGCATGTCAAAACCATACACGAACAGAAGCAGCAGCCGCACTGCAAACAACCCTCTTACACGGAGACGGCAATAACATAATTATACCCACACGAGACCTACTTTTAAATAGAATATTCCTTTAATTGCTTAAGTACATCAAATACTTTATGGCCTTGCAATTGCACTCCACACATGGTGCTGCTAAACACACAGCAGCACGGCACTGCACAATGATACCAGCAGTAACCCTTCTCGGCACAACATAATACACACACGCCCTGACTTATTGTTATAAGAAGAAGAAGCAGGAATAGGTCGGCCGAGCACAGCAGTGGAAAAAATATTGTTTACAATTTCTAGGGTTACGGCAAACCTGGCTCTGATACCATATAGAACTTTACGGCTTAATTTTCATGTATTGCATAATTGAGAATATAATACTTACAATCCTTGTTCTTCAAGGTAAACTAAAAAAGGACATAAGAAATATCCTTCCTAATAAATGACTCTAATATTTACACAATATTTACGTTCCTATTCTAAACCAACTTACGCAACACACCCTACCACCATACAGTGTGGCACTCCACACTACCTTTGCAAAGCAACAATCCGAGAGCACATGCCCCTCCGTTTTTGGAGCCCCATGGCATAAGCCACACTCCACATCTAAATTCATCCCTTTCGTGGCAAGGTTGACCTTGGTATGATTCCATGGCTAACCTTCCACACAAACTCTTGAACCTTTGGCAGCACTTTAGCTTTCCACACCGTCTGCCATGGAGATTTGTAAGGACTTCCCCTTGCACTGGACGAAGAGACACTCAAAGTCACGGTTTGGATGAGGTTCATTGCCACCTGGTACCCACTACTAACCGTGTACACACACGATCCGTGAAATGACAAATAAGTTGAATATCAGAGTGTGGAACAAATAAGATTACAAAATAATAAGAATATTATTAATAGACAAGAATGCCGGAATAGCTACAAAACCCTAAAAGACTACATCATTACTAACTTATATCCTAATGAATAACAAGGCACTCTATTTATAATAAACTAACCCTAATCTCTAACAAAACCTAATTTTAACGGGCTGAGCTCAAATCCTAAATCTATTATTTTCCAACACCCCTCGTCAAACTCATAACGGTAAACAACATGAGTTTGCCAACAAGTAGATGTGGATGCAGGTTTCGTTAGTCAGACAGATAGACAGGCTCCACAACGCGGACATATAGATAGGCAGGCTCTGCAATGCGGACAGACAGACATGCAGGCTCCGCAACGTGGATAGACAGGCAGGCAGACTCTGCAATGCGGATAGACATACAGGTTCCGACAAACGGACACATAAGCTCCACTACAAGTGAACAAGTAGGTATGCAAACAGGATCCGCTACAAGTGGACAAGGCAAGATCCGCTACAAGTGGACATGCACTAACGCTAACAGATACAGATTTCGGCAAACAAATGTTGGAAGTATGGAGCACGTCACTTAACGACAAGATTCCTATAACCTAACGGCAACAAATAAGAAGACGAAAACTTCGACAATAATCACTCGGGTAGTCACTAATCTAAGCACTCGAGTGATTGCCAAGCAGGCAACATCATACTTCAAACAAATCGCATATTCATACAAAAATCCAACAACCCAATATAGGCAACCTTATCTTCTTAGCTCATTTTATTGGTCCAATCCAATAAAGTAACCCAACAGACAAACAATGGCCCAACTTATTAAGTTCTAAAGCAGTCAAACCCTGACATAATCAGATATGGTGAAGCAACGATGGCCTTGTACTGGCATGGGTCGTACCAACAATCAAGTCAAGTACTGGGAACTTCAGGCAAGCGCTAGACTATGGTGGTATGATGTGAGATCGTGGAGATGTTGTTCAGGCTGGCGGCAGTTCGAATGATGCTGCGAATTAACGGGGGTAACCTACGGTTTCAATCTTCAGGTTGCTGGCGGCATAGTGTGGGGTTGATGCAAATGCAGTAACAGCAGTATGTTTCTTGGTTTTGTGCTGCAGTATATCCAGGAGGCAGTGTAAAGGTGGTGGATTCATCGGATTCCTTGGTTAGTGGTGTCTTGTGGGTGCGAGCAAGTGCAGGGTAATCAGGCAGGAATGATCGCGAGTCAGTGATGCAACGGTGATGATTCAGCAGCAGTGGATGGTGGTGTGACGGCGTGCTTGCAGGCGCAACTTGGTGGTGATCTGATGCGAGAAATAGTGAAGCACGACAAAGCTTCATCAATTTTTTCTTTTCTAATATTAAACTATACCCAAACGACGACGACAACAGGACAGAAGCAACACACTAGATGAAACTGATAACAACCAAAGCAGTTCAAATCCTGAATGATTGAACCTGTTCTGATACCAAGTTGAATATCAAAGTGCAGAACAAATAAGACTACAAAATAATAAGAATATTATTAATAGGCAAGAATGCTGGAACGGCTACAAAACCCTAAAAGGCTACATCGTGACTAACTTATTTCCTAATGAATAACAAAGCACTCTATTTATAATAAACTAACCCTAATCTCTAACAAAACCTAATTCTAACGGTCTAAGCCCAAATCCTAAATCTATTATTTTCCAACAAGACGATCATCCGGCAACCGAACACTTATGGATAAACACTTGATAATTTTAACCTCCTCCCCCGAGAACAGAAAGGATAACAACTCTATGTTCCATGTATGAGTATCAATATTCATCAATTCATGGACCTTCAACCCTTCCATTGAACTTGGCGCCGCAGAAAGCACATGAAACGTATTGGGCCGTGGCAGCCAAACCTCACCTTTCCCTTTGAGAATTTGAGAGTGTGATATTTTACGCATTCTCAAACCTTGGGGATGAAAATGGATTTTGCAGGGGAGGAAAATCTACGGCAATTTGGCACTTGGATATCCCTCCAAAGATGCGACATTTTATATGGAAAGGATGCAAAAACATTCTTGGAGTGCATACTAATTTGCAATGCCATGGTGTCCGTTTGGAGACGATATGTCCGCATTGTGAGGAAGCTATGGAAATGCAAGTACATTCATTTTTCCATTGTCCGTTTACCCGTAGTTTTTGGTTTGGATCTCCAATCCAATTGGATTTGGCAATGGTGGAGGGTGGTGACTTCCTGGAGTGTTGGCAATGGCTTGTCGTAAATATGACGATTCTGAGGATGCTGGAAAACTGAAGTGTTGGATTATATGTGGTCTTTGGCGAATATGGAAGTCTAAAAATAGTGTGATTTTGAAAAGCTTGTCATGGAGCCTCTTGTAGCTTTGGAGCGCTTGCACCAACAATGGCGTGAGATTGAGGAGTGTGGTGGGGACAAAGTGAAGCAGCCATGCCGTCAGGTTCAAGGAGGTGGGGAGATCGAGGGCGGGTGAACTAAGCCTCCATTTCAAACAATTAAATTAAATTGTGATGGGGCTTGGTGTAAGCAAACTAGGCAGGGTGGCTTTGGGTGGGTTGCCAGATTCAAAGGAGCTGGAGGGGGGAACATTCTATGTGAGTCTAGTTTGATGGTGGAGGTGGAAGCAATGAGTGCGGCTTTGTTGGCTTGTGTGGAGAAAGGCTTCGGGATTTTTCAATTGGAAACAGATTTGAAGGTTATGTTGGACATGTTAAATGGAGTATTGCAACCAGATGCCATCATTAAAGGTATTCTTTGGGATATTCAGCATCTAAAGCAGCAATTAAGTTTGGTTGAGTTTATTTTCACTCCCCTTGCCTGTAATGGGGCTACGCATCATGTGGCGTCTTATGTCATGCTTGTGGGGGGCTATCATACGTGGGATTGCTTTGAACTGGAGTGGTTGTTTAACTCTCTGGCTTCAAATGATGTAAACATTTTCAATTCGTATCTAATAATATTTACTCTTTGACCAAAAAAATAAATAAATAATGAAAAAGGCTTGAAAACTTTGAGTTTTAATGATAAAGACAAAATAAAGGGTAAAGTGAATAGTACCAGGTTAGACTTTTTAGTGTAAAAATGTGGTTTTTCGTTAAAGTGAATAGTACCCAGGGCTTTTCGTTAAAACTTCCAAAAAAAAACCCTCATTTCTCCCCTAAGAATTTGAGAAAATTCACTCAAATATTACACAGAATCTCTAGAAATCATTGAACTTCATCAAAATCCATGAATTTATAATTCTATTAAAATTTCTCAAAATTTCAATTAAATACACTTCCCTTAACTTTTTTTCATAACTTTGCTTAACCCTTCGAAGTGAGGGTGATTCTCACACCCTAGTAATTGCCGATATTTTAGTTTAAATTTTAAATTTCGTGTCTCAACTTAGACATAATTGACTGTATATACTCTCTTTTTTATAAAGTTTTTTTTTTAATTTTTTGACCAGGTATATATTTTTGCCTACAAAGAATCAAATGAGAGCAATTAAGGGATGAAATCCTAGTTCAGGGAACTTAGCTACAGTTTAACCTAAATTTGGTTTATATTTTTACATCTGTAACAAATTCCATGAACTTTTTTAAGGAATTGACCTCTAATTAATGCATTTGCAGCATCATGAAATATAGTTTAAAAAAAAACTCCCGTCGTCTGTAGCAACATGCCTCAACTCCAAATATTTGGGACCAGATGGAAAG
The DNA here is from genome assembly GCA_015708375.1 of Cydonia oblonga. Taxonomy (NCBI): domain Eukaryota; kingdom Viridiplantae; phylum Streptophyta; class Magnoliopsida; order Rosales; family Rosaceae; genus Cydonia; species Cydonia oblonga. Next base: position 10,225 of record JADOBS010302256.1, read on the forward strand.
GGCAAAAGGAGGGCAATTCCGAAATCGAACCAAATATTTGCAACAGAAGATGTCAAAGATTCACAAAGACCAGAAGAAAAACCAACGACTAGACACCAAGCACGATGAGATGGGTGGACTTTGAAAACAACAAGAAGCAATACATTTGAGAGAACTTTCCTTCATCTGGCGAGATCGTTAAAATTATGATTATCTATTATCAAAAAACCCTCCCTCTTCTCTTATATTGATCAATATAGGAATGTTGGAATTTATGATTCGATTAGTTATATCTCCCTTCAAGACCCCAACTGTTCTAAGCTCATCAAAGCCTTACACCAAGGCAAAACTATCTCATCCTTACACTTGCAAATTAAAAAAATAAAAAATAAAATAGACATTACTTTTGTTGAATTGCAAGAGATGTAAGCTGGAAATCATCAACAACGAAGTCATCTAGAAGACTATATCTAGATCTAGTATTTTCCCAGGTCGATCCTCCTGAAAGACTAACTGTGCGACATTGGAAGCCCTCTTGCTTTTCTTTAACTCTGCTACATCATTAGACTGCCTAGGTGAATGAACGATCTTCATCTTCTTCAAATTCTGAGCATGCTCGAGGATATATTTTGCAAACTGAATCCCGTTAGATCCATCGGACAGCCCTATCATCACCTCCTTAAGTTGATGGATAAAAGGAAGGTTTTGCAAACCCCAGTCTCCCATGTCAACCCGAGAGCACTGCAGCAAAGGCAACAATCAAAATCGGAATCAATTGAAAACACACACAAGGGAATAAAGAGGCTAGACTTTTACTTGCGTCAGTTTCAGGGCCATGATCAACTGATCCTATAAATACTTACATCAGCTTCCGGGTCGTGGAAGAGTGGGTAAGACTTTATCTCCAAAGTACTCAAATTATGCATTCCTCCAAAGATAGAGACCATTTGTGGGATCAGGATATCAAGGCAAGTATAAATATAAATTAACAAATGACGAACATTCTCTAATAGTGCTGGTACGAGACCTCCCTTGAACAACGCCTGCAAATCATAAATGAACACCTAAATAAATTAAACCAAACTAAAGATATCAAAAGTACTGGAAGAAAAAGAAGAAAGAAACTATTTGCATGAAGTGTAGCATTGTGTTACCAAGGTGGTATCTTTGCTTAGAATAAGAGCTTTGGTGCTGTCTATGCTGCAAAGAACCTCATACAAGATGCTAAAGTCATCCGGTTTAGGCTTCAAAGAAAGCTCAGCTTTTTCTAAAAACATTAGTTTCCCTAGATTTTGGTGAAACAACAAATTCCCAAACGACTTGAGATACTTAAGATTTGGAGCATGAATATTTAGTAATTTGCTGCAAGTGGAATCAAATCCCCAGTCAATATATATTTCTTCAAGATTCTCACCTGAGATGCTGGTGTGGCAGTCACCATCAACCACAGAGGAATAATGATGGGAAATCACAAAACTAAACGATTTCAATGAGGAGCTTTCAATGGTGACATTGTTTATTCCATCAACATATTCAAGATGTAATTCCTTAATGAACTTACATGAAACTGAGATCCATTTGAAAAAACACTCATCTTTTATACAAACACATCTCAACTTCAAGTACTCAAGATTAGAGGAAGAAGTAAGTGAGGGTGCTTTAAGAATTGTACAGTCCGTGTTCAGAAATAGAGACCTCAATGATTCACATAGAAAGACAGACAACGGACACAAAGGTTGTCTCTCCCGACGAATAAACATCAGGAAATCAACCTCAAGGACTTCGACGTTACAGCTTACAGCATTGCGAATCCATGTCATCATTCGAAAGGCCACATCTTCTAGGAAATCATGTCCAAGGAAATCGTCAAGGGAATCATCATCCCAATAGATACGAAATCGTTGTATTTTATTAACCCCACGATGCATCCATAAGAACCTATCCAAAGAACTCAACACCTTTAACAACTTCTCGTTCTTGCGCGAAACCATATGTTCATAAAAAAAAGATCAAAATCCAATGAAGGAGTTGACAGATAAAGTTGTTTGCATCTTTTGGACACACAGCCGACACGAGTAAGGTATTTTATAGGAAGGAAGGAGAGGATGTGATGAGCAACTCCGTCAGGAAGATCACTAATTCTGTCTGCCATACTCTTATCACTAATTCTGTCTGCCGTACTCTTAACAAAAGCTCTAAATCCTTGACGTTGATAACTTCCAGCTGCCACTAACTTACGCTTCCCATCTACATTGATCTACTTATTGGGTTTTTTCTACTTTTGTAAGAAAACTGGTTCTTCCATTTCTGCACATTTACAAGGATGGTTGAAGAGCTCAGTTAACCAAATTTAATACAAATAGAACAGTTACATTATACACTGAACTATAATAAAGAGAATTCATTCGGGCTTTTCGCATGGAAGTCCTTGATAGCATCACATTTCAAAGAGATAAATGCGTCAAACTCAATAATTTAGAAAGAAAAAAAACCCAATTACTTTATAGCATCAAAGGAATTTCACAACTAGATATAAATTAGAGCATGACAAGTAGATAGACGAGGGGTTTTTTTTTATCCCATTGAGCAATAAAATATAGAGTTATCGGCGTGGGTTTTCTAATTCACTACTACCTTTAACCCGTTTGATCACAAATTAAAACAGAAGTTAAAATGGGAGAGATCAACATTGCAATTAATCGAAAGACAAGAGGTAGAAACCCACTTTACCAATACAACAATAAAGAAAAAGTAGTAATCTTCCTAACAGCAAGTACCAGAAAGCAAGCATTTTCATCCTGGGATTTGATGGACTGCCAGTGCCAGTGCCAGGTCCCTTCACGAGGCAGAGCACAGAGAGAGAAAACAGAGGAACCCTAAACCTTTTAAATTTATTATCATTTTTTGGGTTTTTAGATGCCTAATGGTCATTGCCAGAATACGGACCAACGTACCAATACTTGACAATGGGCTTATAGTGCAACAAAGAAAACAAAAAACGTAGTTCTTTGTACAACCAAGTTTTACCCTTGGTCGCTTATTAATTTTATTTAATAAAAATATTCTTATACCTGACACACCCCGTCTCTAAGGAGAGCGTGCTGGCTGTCACGTGAGAGTGACGTAACCATGTGCACAATGTGGAAGCTAAGAAGATAAATAATAATACGAATAAATAATAATCGAATTACTAGAAAAACTAGCTAAGAAATGATGCTAGTGAGATGCTAAGTGTATAAATACACATTCAGAGCCATAAGAACTTCTAGTTGCAGTCAGGTAGAATAATCAATAAACTATAACACTCGAAGGTGGATCCTACTCTTTCTGAATTATGTCAGAACACCGTTGGATTCCTCGTGGCCACCAAAGCTCTGCTACTTAAAACCTGGAGGGGCGAAAAACAATTTGAGTGGGTCAGTAAAACAAGTTTAATCAAAACCATCTTTTTCTTTGAAAATA
>JADOBS010302257.1:0-13670 GCA_015708375.1 Cydonia oblonga
GGGGGTTGGAAAGGAAGGGCAAACCTAAACCATTAAGAGGACCATGGAAAGGGAGAGAGAGAGGATTTTGATTGAGAGTGATGACGATTTGGTGGTTGTTTCGTGAAAGAAATTGAAGAAACAATTCACAAACCGAAGATTGGAAGTTAGCTTTTGTCTTGTGAGACTTTGGGGACAAGATAGTGGGAAATTTGAGGGTCAAAACTCGAAACGCTCATATTTTTTTATATTTAAAAATGGTTTATTTTGTTACTTTTTTTTTTATAATAATTTTTTCAGTTAAAAGTACTTTTAACTTTTAACACGTTATGTAAAAATATTTAAAAGTATTACATAATCAAGCATTTGATATGCATTATGCTTATATTTAAAATAAATTTAATATGATACAATGAAGCATTAGACATGCTTTATGTACATCTCAAAATTAAACGCTTTTAGTTGTAAGAAAACCCGTAACACAAATTAATCTAATACACCGTAGCTAGTGTTAATTTATTTTTATTTTTTTATCCAAGCTAGTGTTATTCATCAGATGAAGAATAATGGGGACATAGACAAAGATTCAAAAGTAGAATAAGAGGTGCCCCACGGGCCCCACCACACCACAAATCACAGTACGGGCCCCACCAAAGTGCCAAATTGTATTTAATGACACAAGATTTTCTAGTATGTGTTGGCGTTAACCCACCGCACCATCCGATCATGAGGCCCCCACTCCACCAAGGGTATTTTGGTCAAAATAAATACGAGCGCTATACTAAACTCATAATATTAGTCATTAGTTGGTGATGTTCAAATTAAATTAGTTCGAACTGCGATTGGATTGGATTATCTTAATCGAATTAATTAAGTGCTCCTCTGATAAGTGCATTTTGATTATAAAAAGCGTTTTTAAAGTATATATTTTTAGATTTCAAAAATACTTGAGATGTTTCATTCCAGAAACACCAATTATGTACTTCAAGTGCTTTTCCATAATTAACTTGTATTTTTACTAAGGATTGTCTTCAAAAACATTTTTACTAAGGATTGATTTCAAAAATATTTTTACCAAGTCTAATTTGTGATGTTGTATTTAAATGTCATATATATTCGATAATTTTTCATAATAGATTTAGTATGCACTTCCAAAAAAAAAAAAAGAGAAAAAAAATTCACCGGCGTAAAAGAAATTTTTTAAGCGTGACAATCATACTGTCTCGTGCTATTAATAGTTCATGCCTTATTATATAATAACAATGATATAGGGGTAAAATATATTTTTTAAGCATAACGATCACATCAGTCATGTGACATTGGTCATTTATGTATTATAATAAAGATGGTAAAAGAGTAAGAGAAGAGATTTTTGAGTGTGACAAACACACTATCGGATGAAATTAGTCATTAAAAAAAAAATTTCGAACAAGAGGTGTTCGTGTGGAGGGGATGAATGGTAGGAAATTAAGTGATAGGGTCAATGCCTCTGTGAGTTTAATTGGATATTTGAAGTTAAATATATTTAAGGGATGTCCAGTTGACCTACAAATGTGACTACATTTCTTAAACTTCCCCATGTTCTTTGTAGCCGTGAAAATGGTGGTTTATAATCCTAAGGTGTTGTATACACAAGACTCGTCAACATTGACTTGTCTTTGTCACGCTTGAAACCCTCTTAAACAATCGAAAATTTACTTTTGAATACACATAAAAATATCTCGTGCAAGAGAATAGAGGAATATGAGAAATTAGAAGCGACTTTTAAAGTGCCAAAATATTTGTCGGAGGAAGCATAGAAAGTAATTTTGGACTGTTAAAATTAGCAGCCCCCCAAAAAAAAGGTGCAAAACATGACATGGTGGAGTATTCAACATTGAGCATTAAGGTACCAAAGTGGTTGGTAAATTTTCCAGTTCACACGACTTTTCGATCTTCAAACAGTTCAAGAAGAAATATGTGCCTAACAGCGCACCATTAAAAAAGAAAAAAAAAAGAAAAATTTTAACGAAAAGTCCACGGTACTGTTAATTTTAAAGAAAAATCATATTTTTACACTAAAAGGTCAAACATGGTAATATTCACTTTACCTTTTATTTTGTCCTTATCGTTAAAACTCAAAGTTTTCAAGCACTTTTCATTAGTTTTCCTAAAAAAAAAAACCGTTTTTAGATAAAATTCTATTCATAACATCCATCTGATGTCTATCATGGTCCACTACAGGTAATTCAGTAGTTGTCGATGAATTTCAGACTCGTATTTTACACGGTGCGTTCTTGGTTCTATTCTTGACGCGTGTAAATCACACGATAATAGTCAATAAGAGACAAAAATACTTTTGTGAGTCTTCTCGACTCTTGAAATAGTGAACTGTCATGACGAATCTCCTTGATGATCCCTCTTTAAAAAAAGAGATATGTGACGTCTATCATGCAATTATTCATTTTCTAATTTCAATTGCGTCACTTGACAAATCAATATTTATCATACTCAATAAAAATTTGCTACATGAAAAAATAATTGCAAAAAAAAATCTTAGCTAGACCTAAATTCCTAACCATTTGTCTCCTAAAGTTCTTTTGACTGGTTCTTAACTTGATATTATAATAAAAATAAAGCAAGATCATTAGCTCCAACTTCTTTTTGTTTTTTGCTTTATTAAATCCATGATTGGGAATAATCCAAATCATCCAAAAGGGAAATCAATTAAAATAATGTCCACTAACCAATATTTCTTTAACAAGTTTACTCTAGTTTTAGGAAGATGGCAAAAGTGTATTATTAGTTAATCTAACTTTTTTTGTTAATCTCTCATAATCTTGTGATGGGGAAGAAACTTAGAAAGAATAAGACTTTACAACAATATTTGTACATGAACTGATATAGGTTTGGCATCGCGATTGATAAATCTCTCTAATTTTTTAAATTTCTTTATTTAAAAAGTGCGATATCATATTTATATTAACGAGACTAGTTCTGAACATTTAGAGGTTCTGTACAAAACTTAGACGATGACCCCTCATCTTTTAATGCACAACGACATCGCCCAAACCTAATATATGCACAAATAGGTAGAAAGCTGAAAGCACTAGTGCTTTGGTGATGTCTTGCACATTTATGTACATGTTTATCAGTGTACATGAAAATACAATTTTGGGGTCCTTGCAAACTCGGGGCCCTGTGTTATGGCACATTTTGCACACATTTAGGGCCGGCCCTATATACTAATGAATGAAAGTTTTAAGTTAAATTGCACTATGACTGTCGTAATAATTTAATATTAAAATTGTCATTTAAAAGAATCGAACTTAAAATATTTTAATATAAATGTGAAGGAATATTACAAAACCGTAATCGACATATGCTTGTGAAATTGAAATCAAACAAATACTGCTCACGTAAGACCATGTAAGATTTCCATGAGAACAGCTGCTGCATACGACTAATTCAATCTTTTTTTTTGTTTTCAATTCAGTCTCGTCTTAGAAAAACAAACACGTTTGTCCACTCACATTAGCAGCTAATTATTCTATATATACGTACGACATTTCGTGAGCAAGATAAGAAGTAGATTTGACTAAACTCGAAAATTATCCAACTGTGTTATTCATCGTATGCTTTTCGAAGGATGACTTATCCTTAGAAAAAGTTGGAATTTTACTACAAACACAATTGAGGCTGCTTATGTAAAAAGCACTTATAATCATAAGTGTTTTTACTTCTAAAGGCTTATATTAGAAATTTAGAAGCACCTCGAAATTCTTGTTAAAAACCAAGTCCTTAAAAAGAGCTTTGAAAGTACTGTTTCTTAACAAGTACCTAATAGGCCCTTAATCCAACTACTCGATCGCATGAACTCAAACCCGACACCCAACCTAGTGCCTCAGACCAATGAACCCGATACCCACATGCACCCGAGATAATCGGAACCCGGGCATGGGAACACTAGTGCATTTTTCAGTTAATCCCACACCACACCTCATTATTGTGTAGCACCAAATATCACATGAGACTAAAGTCATCCTTTCCAATCCAATGTAACCTAATGCACTAATCCAATCCTAGTCACTGAACACGGTCCCAAGGCAGAAGTATGATTCTCTCTTCTTCAAATCCCTCTCCCCTTTTCTTTTCTCTGATTTAAACGGTTATGATTAAGTCACATCAATATCATATTGACTTCTTATAGACAAATAAAGACAGAGAGAGAAAGTGTGAGAAGATGGTCGGAAATTTGGAGAGAAGAGAATCCTAATTCCATAAGACGATATCTGTGGGGAAATTTCACTATCTTGCACAGTAGAATCGTACAGGCTTTGTGTTGGAATTTGAGTGTGGTATTCATTCATCATGTTGTGCAAACACAAACCAGTTATTCTTTAACACTAAGTAGAGAATGATAAGAGTCAGAGTGAGAGACTACTTTTCCTTTTTGAGGGGGATGTATGTTGAAACATGTCTTTCCCAACTTGGGGGACAAGGAATGGTGAGACTTGACTTCTTTCATTCTTTGCGAGGTTAATTGGATTTGAAGTTATTTGCCCATGCAACGAAAACGAAGGAAACTGATTTCTACACATTTTTATATATTTTTCTTCACTCTGAGGAGAATGGTTTGCAACTGGCAATGAAAAAAAAGGCATATATGAAAATCACTTCTCAAAAAATGTATCTAAACTATATATTAATAGAATTCTTTTTGTAAAGCAAAGAAGAGAAAATACTATTTAGTCTTTTATCACAACAGAAAAAGTTAATGGCTGTTACGTAATTTCATAAAACAAAATTTTGTTGTTTTTTGCACCTACTGATAATTTTAACACCTCTATTTTTCTTCGTTCCGAGGAGAATGGCATGGCTCCAGTAGTGACTAGATCAACGCGTTATTTTCTGCAACTTGCAATGAAAAAAAGGCATGTATGAAAATCTCTTCTCAAACATCTCTAATTACGTAATTAATGGTGGAACCCGACAGTGGACATGTTGCTTCCAAATTGTTTGTTATTATAACGGCAGAACTCTAGACTCTACAATGTAGAATTGTTACAATATATATAGGTTACATAAACTTCTTTTTATGTAGGAATCTTACACTAATTACAATTAGAATATATTCCTATAATATGCAATACTTATCAAGATAATTTGTGATTAATTAATTAATTAAATATGATATCATATTTTTAATTTCTTTATTTTAAAAATACGATATTATGTTTATACTAATGAATGAAAGCTTTAGATTCAATCACGCAGTTACAAACCAATTGAAATCAAACAAATATTTCCATGAAAACAGCGGCATATGCCTAGAGCAGTAACAAATCAATTGAAATCAAACAAATATTTCCATGAAAACTGCTGCATATGCCTAATTCCAACTTATCGTTATACAGAAAAGTCACCCATCTTTTTTTGACTTCAATTAAATCTCCTCTTAGAAGGACATACACATTTGTCCATTCACATTAGCGGCTAAATATGTCAGTTACCTATATATTCCATGCACGTCATTTGGTAGGATTATACCAAGCTCGAAAATGCTCCAACCGTAATTCATCATGTAGAAATACTTACAGAGTTTTCTACATTTTCCATGATCAACCAGTCTTTGCAGGAACTATGAAACAGCCCTTGATTTTGTTTCGACAACCCTAACGTGATAATGTTACCATCGGGTGGGATGGACAAATCTAAGTACTTAGGCCTTGGGTTAGTGCCGCCAAGCAACCAGGGTGCTTTAATGACCAGTAACCAGGGGAATTGATGATCATTGGGGATGTCTCTTTGCAATGCAATCCAACTCCAATGCTTGCAGAGGAGGCTTAAGCCGTGAATCCGATCAAGTAAGTCGAGCCGCTGCACGATGTTCTCTATGATTTCCAAAGGTGGTTTCTGCCAACACCCTTCCACAACTAACCATAGCCATTCCAATCAATCCCAATTCAAAATCAAGTACAAAACCAACTTTCCTAAAAAATGAATATTTCAAAATTTCAGAAGAAAGGAAGAAATCAAAGAGAGAATTAATTACCCTCGTCGACGTTCTTGGGGGTGTCCTTGACCTTGAAGTGCTTCTTCTTCTTCTTCAGGCCCTGCCAGCCGATCTCCGTCTCCTCGCCGAGAAGACTGAAGTCCTCGGTCATCTCCTCCGGCATCAGCATGTCCAAGTCCGCGTCCATTTTGGGTTCATGTCGACGCATCGCTTTCTCTTCCTCTTCTTGTAAAAAATCTTTAGTGGTTGTTGGAAGAAAAACGTCTTTAGTGTTTGTATGTAATTGTAGTGCCAGAACCCTAGACGCACGCTAGACCTTTTTGCCTGGTTCGAATTGTATGTACTTATAATGGCAGAAGAACCCTAGACGCTAGGCCTTAACTTGGCCTCCAAGCACTTCGTGAGTTTGACGTACGTAAGAATTCTTCTTCATTGATATTTAGTTCTCAATGATGATTTCATGGAAAATCTTGATTCGACTCAATCCCCAAAGAAAAACAAGGATCCAAAATTAGTGTGGGCAAATTTAGCCGAGGAGACGGTTTTCCCCGACTCATGATTAGGAGAGATTCGACTATTTAGTCAGTTACTTATCCGCTCTTACCTACCTCTTTATTGGTCACGAGATACATAACCAGTGACATGAAGCCAATAACAATCTCCATGAAGCACTTTTATAACTCGAAATCATTTCTTTTTGTTAGGCATAGTCATAAGCGCTTTTAGTTGGTAAAGAACGCTCTTACCCCTTTCCGGTTCTCCCTATGCAAAACCCGGGACAACCGGAACCTAGACTTTGGAACACCAGTACATTTTTCAGATAATCCAACTCATTATTGTGTAGCACCAAACATCACATTAGACTAATGATCATCTCCAATCCAACAATCTAATCTAATCTAATGCAATAATCCAATCCTATTCGCTAAACATGGCCATAAGATTCGGAGTTTCACTATCATGTGATGCAAACTCAACCAATATTCTGAGCACTATGTTACAGTATGTTACAGAAGTGAGAGACCACTTTTCCTTTTTGGGGGAACAAGGCTTGGTGACTAGAGTTCTTTCATTATTTGTGTGGTTCATATTCACTTTCTAATTCAACACTCCCTCATATTCCAAGGCTCCTACAGCACCCAATCGAAGGTCAATATAAGTATCAATCGCCCTTAGACTCCTACAACATCTAACCCAAAAGTCAATATGTGACCACTAGATACGCCCAAAACCATTGAACATAGACTTTCCAAACATAGGTGTATATATGTATGTCTCAAAAACATCTTCATAGTATAAAGTCATCCATCATCTATACTATAAGAACATGAGTTCGATAAAATATGGTAATTCAAAATATTCTCAGTAAGCATAATATCTCATAAAACGTAATCATTAAATCATGTTTTTCATGTATGCATTTCTACTATTAAAACATGCATTTTAGAAGGGATCCACTCACAAATACTTTGTCGTAGTAGAGCTGTACGAAATAAGAATGACGAAATCGCTGCTATTAATTGCACCTAAGCACATAAAGGGTACAATTAACAAAACTTTACTCAAACGGTTGAATTTCAGGAAACGGATGTCATAGATGGGTTCAGGACATCGAAAAACATAAAGATGGACCTCAGGTACAGCCACGTGCCACTGTGGGTTGTCGAAAAAGTCGCCAGCGCCATCGTGGACAGTGGCGCGTGCACCTCACGTGCCAGTACCGACAGTCACCTACTCATGGGCCACGCCAGGCTCACGTGCGGCTAGGCTAGGGTTTGGACCGGTTTGGGCTTGGGCCTAGGGTATTGGGCCTCTGGGTTTGGGACTCTTGGGCTTGGTTCACATGGCCCGAAGACCTTAGCCTTTAAGGGTTTTGGGTTTAGAGTTCACGGGCCGAAGCCCTTTGGTCTTGGGCTGAAGGCCTAGCCCAATTAAAAGGGTTTTGGGTTTTTAAATAAATAAAATAAAATAAAAAATAAAAGGGTTTGGGCTCGGATGCAATGGCCTAAAGGCCCAAAACTACACGGCCCTAAGGGCCTGGGTTGGTTTCTCCACTGGGGAAGGAGGCCGAAGCCTTTCGTGCTCCAATCAACACTGATCTACCACTCTAGGGCACGATTTAGGTACAAAATGAAATACAAGGTGAGAGGAAGTGTTTTCTCACCTTTGATTCACCGTGGGGTGCCCGGAGGTGGCCAAATTTCGCTTCGAAAACCACGGCTCGCCGGAACTAGTTTTGGGTGCTTTCTGGGTGTCTCAAGGCTTCACAGAGATAAGGGAGAGTGAAGGGAGGTCCACGGGGGTGGTGGTGGTGGTGCTACGTCATCGTCAGGGGTCTCTTTCGGTGTGCGTGGGTGTAGATTGGGGAAAGAGTCCGAGAGAGAGATAAAGAGTGAAAGAGTAAGATAGAAGAGTGAGATGAGAGACTCGGGGAGAGGAGGGAGAAGAGAGAGGTGGTGAGTGCTTGCCATGTGGCAAATTGTGATAGAGGGAGAACTAAAGGGAAATCTACAAAAAAGGGGATCCGAATAGGGGACTAAAATGAAAAGTTTTATAAATTTTGGGAAGGGGTTTTACAACTTGGCCTCCAACCAATTCATGAGTTTAATGTACCTAAGAATTCTTCTTCATTGATATTGAGTTCTCAATGATGATTTCATGGAAAATCTTGATTCAACTCAATCCCCAAAGAAAAACAAGGATCCAAAATTAGTGCTGGTAAATTGAGCCAAGGAAACGGTTTTCTTGACTCATGATTAAGAAAGATTCTACCAGTTAATCAGTTATTTATCTGCTTTTATTTACCTCTTTATTGGTCACGGGAAACATAACCGGTGACATGAAGCCAATAACCATCCCATGAAGCACTTTTATAACTCGAAATCATTTCTTTTTGTTAGACGTAGTCGTAAGCGCTTTTAGTTGGTAAAGCTTCTGGTTCCCCCTATGCAAAACCCGGGACAACTGGAACCTAGACTTTGGAACACCAGTGCATTTTTCAGATAATCCAACTCATTATTGCATAGCACCAAACATCACGCTAGCCTAATGTTATCATCTCCAATCCAGCAATCTAATCTAATCTAATGCAATAATCCAATCCTATTCACTAAACATGGCCATAAGATTTGGAGTTTCACTATCATGTGATGCAAACTCAACCAATATTCTGAGCACTATGTTACAGTATGTTACAAAGTGAGAGACCACTTTTCCTTTTGGGGGGACAAGTCTTGGTGACTTGAGTTCTTTCATTCTTTGTGGGGTTCACATTCACTTTCTAACTCAACACTCCCTCATATTCCATGGTTATGCAAAAGAAACTTCGGTAGGACTTTTTGACCAAAGAAGCTCTTACACGGAGTAGAATTAGAGCTTGGGTCGGATGGACCAAAACATATGAGATTTTTATGTTTATGTGAGAGATGTCCAACGAATGATTTGATCGGACACTCTTAAGTTACAGAGGGGTATACAACATTGAACAGTGAAGTCTCTCTCTCAAAGATGCAGAATTTATGGTGCAATATTGCTCATTTACAATGAAAAAAAGGAAAAGAAAGAAAAAGATATAAACTCAACATGCTTATATGGCTAATTGCTAACCGGTATCAGATCACAAAAACTACATCCCTACCATTCCGCTTCACGTTAATACAGAACTCTATGGATGTACCATCAGGTGTATCGACTGAATAAGGTTCATGTAAAAACAGAAGCCCGACTGATTGGAAGCAACGACAGAACGACCAATCTTGCAAAATATGGCAAGGAGAGCATCTGATAAAACTTCAATCTTCTGAGCGACTTGCCATCCCTAGTTTGGGTTAGAAGCTCTTGTTCTGGATCAGTAATGTTTCTCACCTAACTCTGAGGCATAATCTGTACGCAGTACATCATGCTGTTGCCTAAATATCCCGATTATAATGTACGGACATATAACCATGCCTGCCATAAACAGCGTGAACTGCAGTAATGCAAACAGTAAGACAGTTTCACAACAAAAATAATACGTAAATCTACAAGGTACGACAAGATGAAAAGAAACTAGGATTTACCAAAAGAGGAAGCGTCAAGAAACTCCATATTGGCCACAAAGCAAAGCAGAAGCTGCCAAAAAATGGAAAGCAGCAACTCAGAAGCAGTTATCGTAAACATACCACCTGATGAATGTAAAATGGAACTGCAGTATGGTTTCTCTTACAAGCAAAATGAGATGCCGCCAAGTAGTGTCACAAACGGCAGAGCAGTTATACTTTCCAATTCCCATTTCTCGTCAAATCTCCTTACGCTCCATGCCGACATACTCGTATAAAAGAAGATGATAATGTTTAAAACTACGCCCACCATCCCAAGGTATAAAGGCAATCTGCAAGATTTATAAAATAGATAAGAACGAAAGCTTTAAAATGTATATGAATCCCAATCAGTTAAAAGTTAACACGCCATATAATTCATGAGAAAATACTGAATATATACGGGCAAACCCTGCTCCTCCCGCCGCTAAAATCCCAAGAATTTTCTAAACAGCATAGTTATGCTTGTCATACACTGATACACATAATCCAAATCTTAAGCAAATATACCAACAAATGACTTGACCATAAATCAAGGCCACATAAATCCAAATATTCATTTACAGAAATGAAGAGGCATAGGCTATGAGATTTTCTACGTATGTCCTAAACCATTTACATTTCAAGAGTAGCAAACAATACATCAAAGATTAGTTTAAGCTCTGTCCAAGCTTGCAAACACAATCACGAAATTCAAAGGGAAAATGTAACACCAAATACCCAAGACTAAATAACCAAGTCATACAGTATATAACATTCAGTACATATTACTTATCACAAGCCTGAGGCACAACCCTTCCAACAAATGAACAAGCAAAATAACCAGAGGTGCGAAATTGAGAACAATTCAAGCAAAGCCGATACCTTCTAATTCGCTCATCATGGCACAAGATATATATCATATTGGATTTCCTGTCACCATAGTACACAATGAATGCTGCTGAGGCAAGCCAAAGGGCATTCTCCAAAATCTCAACCCGCGACCAAACTTTCGGACTTTGTGGGGACGGAGAGCGCATAACCGAGCATGCATCATCCTCAAGATCATCGCCGCTCGATGCATATCCCTGGCTATGCCTCTGCCTCATATATCCGGCCCCAGTTGGCGTACCACCCGACATCAAGACAAACAAAATGAAGTACACAAAACTACAAGAATCTCAAGCCGCAGAATCTGACCGAACCACTCCAATCAATCACTAACTAAACCCCACCGGGCAAAACTCAATTCTACAAAGAATGTAGTATAACTGTTCTACTCTTTCTGCTGCTCCTAAAACTCTAATCAAATATCAAGCAGCAATGTGTTTCTGTATCTATCACAACCTATGAAAATTGAATGCGATAATCTAGTAATTCAATCACCAAATATCACCTAAAATTACAAAAGTCCACCACTTGATCATCAAAGAACCAATAATTTTTTATAATCCAAAGAACCCTTATCAGAAATCCAAATTCCCGCAAAACCATCTCGAATTCGAAAACAAAAAACAAAAATTTCAGAAGAACAAACCCATCTGGCCCCCAACTCAAAAATCCTCCCCCAACAGAGAACGAAGGCTTCAAATTCTTCGAACCCAGTTCCCCAATTCAACCTCCCCTCGAAACCCAGACGGCAATTTCATCGGTTTCTCCGATTCACAGACATCAATCCCAATCCCGAGCAGCAGTCCTGGAATAGGGGAGCACAGAGGGAGAGCTACAAAGACTGCGACTAACGGAAATACAGAGGGGTATTTTGGTATTTCGGGTCTTTGCGAGCGGGTGCATGAGGCGCCCCCTGTGCAGGTGTTCGGAGAGGGAAGAAGGAACTGGATCTGTCCTGTATAACGGAAGAACGTGTTTGTATTGAATTGGAAGTTTGGAATTCGGGAAGAAGAAATTAAGGATGTGATTCTTTTCGTGCACGTTTGAAAGGCAGAAAAAAGAACCTTCAATTTTGACGATGACAATTTTGATTTTAAATTTTGTAAATTTCCCTCTTTACTGTTTTTGGTTTTGGTATGTTTATTATGTGATTATTATTCATCGAGAAGGAAAGGGATCATTTCCGAATCCCTTTTAACAAATTCATTAAGTTCACAAATTTGAACTTTTGAAATTTGATTCAACGGTTAAAGTTATTATAAGCTTTTAAGTGAGCTCCTATTTGTAACCGTTTGATTAAATTTCAAAGATCCAAATTTGTGACCTTGATAAATTTAGTGAAAGGGATTTGGAAAAATATCCATTTCCCATCAAGAATGCAAGGAATAAGAAGCTGACATGTCAAATCAGGGTAATTATCACAACAGTTTTCTAATCACGAAGGAAATAATAAAACAATCATGTCATGAATCAGGTTAATTATCACGAATTTATTATTCTTTTTGTATTATACAGAAATAAGAACTTAAACTTGACTGTAACAAAAAGAGAATTATGTCATAACTAATTGGTTTAATTATTACAAATCTACTACTTTTTTCGTATTATATAAAGAGAAAGCGAAACTCGAACATAACCATAACGAAAAGCGAATATTATCGTAATCAATTGATCTAATCGGCATCTGCCCTTCTTTAATTTTTATTAAAGATGTGAGATGGAAATGGGTGTTAAAGTCACGCCCATTAAAAGTTGGCAAGGGGTGATTGGCCCAAACACGAAACCTCAAGGTTCTTCTTTCCCAGTTGACTCTTTTCCTGTTGATTGCCTGCTTGGAAGGCAAGCAAGCCAATTCCTGGCTTTGATCATGCTTGTAGATATTTCGGCTGTCGGGTCGGTCGGGTAGGGCCGTGCCGACCTTTAACCGGCCAATCCGGGATGCTACAGGTACTGATAGTATCCCTCCCAACTACTTACATTTGATTACAATAGTCAGTGGGGCAAAAATACACCACTTGAAGGTGCAAAGGACATGTCAAAATTGGTTATGGGATTGTATATCGATTACACGACGACATTTGTACGTAGAAAAATAAAAAGAACGACCCGAAACCACCAGCTAGAACGTCATCACGCATGCTTCATCATCAGTTACAGCCGCCGTTGCACAGGCTAACCAATAAAAACTTCCCAGTTTCTATATGAACCCGCCGTCTATGACCAACCACCATGAGATGCATCCTTCACTGTCTTCTGGGTTCATGTATGCCACCAAGCTGAGTGTTTCGCCCCGAACCAGCTCAAGTGACAAACAAAGAAAGTCTCGGTTTGCCTTTATTCCAACCGCAAGAGCTTCTTCGTGAAGCCAGCGAATAACTTGACCTGCAACCTGTTGCCAAATTCCACAATCATGTAAGTATACATGAGTCGTAGTGTACCACACACAATCATAGGCAAAGAGAGACATCAAAAGAGACCGACGGTGTGTGTACCACACACAATCATAGGCAAAGAGAGACATCAAAACATTACCTTTTTTTCTTTATAAATTAAAACCACTTATAAACCACCTTTAGAAATAAGAGGTACCTGCTGCAAAATTATCACAGGAAGATCTGCCAAGTCGCAGTCGTATCTGTTCATTGAACAAATTTCCTCAGGATTCCAGTTGAACGGGCCAACCATATTCGGAGCACTTTCCCCTTCTACATTGATGCAATCATCTCTTACAACCAACTTAGTATGAAACT
>JADOBS010302258.1:0-13671 GCA_015708375.1 Cydonia oblonga
TTTCCTTCTATTTAGAGAGAGAGAGAGAGAGAGAGAGAGAGAGAGAGAGAGAGAGAGAGAGAGAGAGGAGGGGATTGGACGGAAGGAAAGTGGAAATGGATAGAATCCTACTCGTTATAAGTGCAAACGATAAATTTTATTAGATTATATATTAGAGTAGTTACCGACAGAGGTTCTAACCTACGCTGACATACAAGGACTCAACCAGTTCATTTCCATCTTTTTTTTCTTCATACCGATTTCAATTCCAATTCGTATCAATATAGAATTAAAACTCAACAACTTTACAAACAATGTTATTAGACTTCTTTTGTTTAAGAAAAAAAAACAACTTTTATATTCACAAAAGATAAAGGGAAAGCCTTTGAAAGCAAAAGTTTTCACCTTTTCCATGTACACCATTTATCCCATGAAAATCAAAACAAGGTAAAAACAACCCTTCATAATTTCATCACAATACCAAGTTCAAGATGCTAATTACAGTTTGGATCATCACTCACTCATCAACCAATCATCAAGCAACCACAAAATTATAAAACAAATAACAATTCAAATCACCGTAACTAGATGTTTGTTTCATTCATGCATTGGTCAAGATGATGAATTCGGAGCCCGACCCGTATTCTTATCGGGTCCGGGTCCTTGCCATTCCTCCCCCGATTGCACCACCATACCTGGATTATACGGCGGAACCACCGCACCATTCCTCCCTCCAGAGTACACCTGCTGCTGCTGGTGGCTCGCTCCATCGGAAACCACCCGAGCTGACACTTCATACGGGTCCATCGCCACCACTGGCCTCAACCCGCCACCATATACTTGACCCATACCCGGTATTGGGTTATGGTACCCGACTGGAATCTGACTCGCTACCTGGTGGTATTGCTGATGAACATACTGACTCCGAATCGGAACAGGTTGGACCTGTACGTTTGTGGGTGGAACCTGACCCGGATAATAATAGACGGGTACTGACCGGACCATATGACCCTGGTAATTAGGATCCGGCATATACTGCACCCCAGGGTTGCTCGCGAACCCAGTTGCTTGCGACGCGGGCAACTCAACCGTCTCGGTAAACACCTCCCATTGATTCTCTTTCGTCTCCAAGACTTTATTGGAATCGGGTCGGGTCTTCACCGGTGGAAGACTCGGCATCGACGGGACGGACGGCACAGACGACGTCGAGCAGAAAGGCGAGGAAGTGACCGGGGCAGGTGAACCCGGATCTGAAACCGACACGTTGTCGTTCAATACGGATCGAGCCTTGGGTTTGAAATCGCCGCCTCGAGAGTGAGTGTCGTCGGAGTTGTCCAACCCGAATAAGTAGTCAGGCACTTCGGAGACGATCGAAGAAGCTTCGGAGCGGCCCCGCTCGAGCATAGCGGAATTCGACGCACCGCTGTTGAGCGCGTCGAGGAACCAGTGCTCACGCTTGGCGGAGCCGTCGAGGAGCGAGCTGATGCTGGAGGATCGGGAATTAATCAAGTCGTCGCCGCCCTTGGAGAAGAGAAAGAGGCGGAGCCGCGCCGATTTTGGGTTTTGATTCTGTGCGATGCGGTCGTACTCCTCCAGCATGTTGTCAACGTCCTCGTCCGTGGTGACCGAAATCAACGAGTCCAGGTCCTCGTTCGGCAGCTGGTACTTCACCGTTACGTTACTCAACCCTGCCGCACACAATCAAAACCCGCAATTAATTAAATTAATTAAGCAACTGAATTGCAATGATACGTCGTCGTTTCGACGAGTTTACTTGCCTGAGAGTTTGGAGAGCTTCGAGAGAAGGGCGGAGAAAGAGGTGGTGCGATGAACGGCGACAATTCGGGTATCGCCGCCGACATAGCGAAGCTGATTGTCGTGCGGGCGCGGCAGGATCTTGCCGCCGAAGCTGCACATGAACCGTACACGTGAGTTGAGGTCGTGGGACGGGTGGTCCGAGCGCGGGGTCGACGCGACCGAGTCGGTGGCGGCGGAGTCCAACTCAGAGGGGTGGAGTGACGCCATTATCCGACGGCGATACGAACTATGCTCTCCGCAACAAAAAGTTGTGAAATGGCCGGCTTTTGGTGTATCGGATTCAACGCCGAGGATTTTTCCGACTAAAAATATTATTATTTTGCTTATAGATCGGCGTGGAGTCCGATATCGAGTTGGAGTTGCAGACGTTGAGGAATGTCTGGGAACGGAAATAGAGGGAGATTTGGATGTCTGTGACGGATGGGTGCGTCACAGACGCTTGCCTGACCCGGAATATTTTATTTATCGCATTTCCTAGCCGTTAGATCTTAGATGAATAATTAATGGACCATGATATCTAGCCGTTAGATCTCTTTTTGACCTTCTTTCCTTGGCCCCGCTTACTATTATCCCGTCTCTTTTTTCCAACAGATCCTCTCAGATCTTTTTGGCAAGAATTATGAGGATTTATGAATTATGTCCGCTCATTGTATATTGTACAATCAGTTTTTGTTATGTATTTTTTATATTTAATTTTAAATAATAATATTTAAAATGATTTCTGACCTTACGATGTACGATAAATGGACAAGATTCAAAGATTTCTAGAATCATCACAAAAAGAATCCGGTGAGATCTGGATTCCTTTTTTTTCACCTAATTTAGCTAATTGAGTAGGGTATAAATTAATTAATCTCAGCCTCTTACAAAATTATTAACCACTTGGCATTGAAAAATGATATATTCGTCTTTATTTTTTCTTCATTCTGTAATGCTATTAGTCTCTCTTGTTATAATTGGTTGATGATACTGCATATAGAACTTGTTTGAGAAGCGTTTTAATAATTAAAAATGTTTTTGAGAAAATGTTTCGAAAATCAAATTTTGATAAAAATACAAGTTAATTGTGAAAAACACTTGAAGTATCTTTTGAAACTTAAAAGTATTTTTTTTCTAAAATCGTTTCAGTCGATTAAAAATGCTTTTCAAACAAGCTCGTTGTCTACCAGATACAAAAGGTATCGAATCTTCAAAGGTATCTTAGACACACATAAAAAAAAAAAAAAAATTAAAAAAAAAGAATTAACTTGGCGGAAGGTGAGAGAGCAGACGCGGCGGAGTTGGGCGAGCAAGGTGGAGAGGAAGGGAGGAAGGTGGGAGCGGGAGGTGGTGGGAAAATGCCTTAAACGACCAGATATATGGGTCCAGGTGTCATTATCGCATTGTCAGAGGTAACCGGCCAGTTTGTCACCATTTTGTCCCGTGGCCCTGGGACTTTGCTTAGCCCACCGGCTTGCATCGTCGACCCCCTCACTGTCCAATCATTGGAGTGTTTGATGTTCTGCACTTATCAAGAAAAGTGACTGGTGCGTCCAACCTCAGCCTTGTGGGGTACTTGACTCAATGAACATGTATGATACGTGAACGTGACAATGTAAAGTGAATCATACAATATCAGAGAAACTTAAAATTCTCGAGATCATGATGACGTAGTTGAGTCCTCATTTAAACAGGGATCTGATGAGTAACATCCCCTTCATATATTAATCATGTCATTGATCGTCCATATACATCTAAAGCAAATTCAACTATCGATTTGATATTTATAAATATATTTTAAAACGAGTTGTTAACTCACTCATAACTAGTTATATGAATCCCAATTTAACATTGAATTCACTATAAATATGTATTGTCTTGCATTCATCTTAATCGAACTTAATACTTTTTTTAGCTAAGTGAAAATAGGGCAAACTCATGGCCAATAATAAGGGAATGGGGTACTCTTCAGATCACTTCCACTAAATCTACATAATTATCTAATTCGGATATTTGAAATTTGATCAAACGATTAAAATTATGATACATTTTAAAGGGGCTCCCTGTTTGTAGCCGTTGGATCAAATTTCAAAGGTTCGAATTTAGTGAAAATGAGCCGGAAATGATCCCTTTTCCAGTAATAAGACTTGAAATCATATTGTCCCCCTTTCTTAAAGTGGAAGCAAAATTTGAGCTATTATTTTATGTCGTTGGGTACGAAAGGAAAAGGTCAAAGTGTATAAATCAGGTATTAATTAATAGGATATGAGTCTTTGTCACTTATCAAGTTGGGAATGATTAAAGGGACGTTTATGGTAATGTATAACTTGGGCGGTGGCAATTCACCTTTTAGAGAAGCAAACCTTTTGAAGAAAGAGACGTTGAGGGATAGTGCACAGGCACTACCATCAAGAAACCAGGAACTGATGTTGAAGAAATAGCGGAATGAAATAAAAAGGAAATGGATCGTCGGAAGATAAATCATGTAGTGAGAATTTGTAAATTTGATGTTCGAGCATTGATTTGAGTCCATAATACCTCTTTAGAAAGGGAACGACAACAAAATTTTAATTTCAGTAATAAAAAGCAGACCTTTGAATTGTCATCCAATTAATTTTGTTTTAATTACCAAAGTTCGTTGAGTTGGTCCAGAACTTCTAATCCTTAAATTCTTCATTCACGTCACTGGATGTTTCAATTGTAGTAATCAATTATCTGTTAATCAAAATAATCTTTTGGGATTTTACTCTAAAAAACTGATAGATGTTCTCTTCCGGTCCCGAACCCTTGCAAAATGAAGACCTTGTTGACTTATGGTTGCCCTTTTTTTATCTTTTGGATTACTCTAATAAGTGATGGATTCCAGATTATCGATCCCTTAAGGATTTACCAGTCCTTTACTTCGTGCTGCATCAGAAACTCTACCTATCGAATGCCAATATTTGGAGGCCAGCTTTATCGGCCGGTTCATCTTCCAATTCATCAGGGCTTTGCTTATTGCGGCCTTTTTATTATGGGCTGGGCTTGGCCTAGATTATGTATCCCGTTCCATTACCAAGATGCCTTTTCATTTCATTTAGTGGGCCTGGCCTTACCATCTCTCTCACACACATGTGTACACACACACAGAGGCCCTTTAAGAAGGGATTCCCACTTTTTAAAAAATTGAAAATTAGTTATGAGACTCACTCTACATCGAATTTCAATAATCTAAACTTTTTATTTTGTAAGTTTCGATTCATAGATCGTTCTTGCAAAATTTCATTTAAATCCGAAACTATTTTTCTGTTTAATTGTCACGATAAAATTTCACTAGTTTATGTGAACTTAATTAGATGCATCAAATATTTCCGATTTAGTCAATATTTTGCAAGAATAATCTATGAGGTACAAATATAAAATAGATTGTTTGGATCGTTGAATTTCAATGTGGTTTGAACCTCACAACAAATTCTCATTTAAAAAAAAATAGAGGTCCTTTCTCTTAAAGACTGCAAACACACACAACAACTAAAAGGCAGTAGTCCCGTTAGTTAGCTGATTGCGTTGATCAATTGTGCCATTATATGATAGGATAATGCTATTTATACAACCATTTTTACCTCCAACATACCCTTGTTAATTTTTTTTGTCATCGATTTTCTTCAATTCATTTGATCCGACGATAGAAAATTGAGAGGTGTGTGAGAAGTAAAAATTAGTGTGTGAATAATACTATCCTATATGATATTCGATTTTGAAAAGTGAGGTTTGGATTTTGATTTGGGGGAGCATCTTTTCCATGCATACTCCGTCCAAAGAAATGTAACCAAAACCAATGGAAACGAAACAAGAAGTTGGCGAGGATTGAGGACGATGAGAAATTTTTAGTTGTGATAGGAACACGGATGATACATCATGTGTTTAAGTGATGAGAATTTTTTTTTTAAATTATTAACTTTTTAACACACATATCACATAATTTATATAAAAATACATAATGTACCATCTCGTGTAACGGTCATACTGAATGCCAATCTCTATTGTCAATTTATTTCAAGCTTTTAGTGACTCCTCAATTTATTCTTCAAGCTTTTAGTGACTCCTCAATTTATGGTTCCACTTTTTATAAATAAAAGTGTCACCGAACGTCAAGTCCCAACTAAAGATGAGAGATTCTTGGTTGTTTTATGGTGATGTATCTCAAGTGTCAAAGTCGTCTTCTTCCCTTCTTTTTTTTTTCTTTTTTTTCTTCTTCTTTTTTCTCTCCCTCTATAGAAAGAAAGACTAGCTAGTGGTTTAGGGAGAAAGACTAGCTAGTGGTTTCGTTGCGCCAATCCACTTTTTTTGGGCTGGAAAGATTCACAAAGATATTTCAACATTTTCCTAGTCACCATTGTGCGATTCACCAATACCAGGAATTGAACCCAAATAGTGTCAAATATAAGAAACAATTTGATATCAAATTAGGTTGCCTATTTTGTGGCTTAGCCAAGCTCTCTCTATTCTTAGTGTAAAAATATCGATGTACTAAAAAAAAATGTCTAAATATAATAGTATGCAATTTTCGTATCAAATTCACTCAATTTTTGAAAAAGGGTTAATTGTAGCAAATTCAATCGATTTTTTTAACAAGTCTTCAATTATTGAAACTTATTCTAAAGTCTACTAAAAGTTTTTTACTCATTGGTTAAACGTGATTAATGAGCCCATTAGATCCGATGCTTAATGCACTACCATATGGATCTCTTCATCCTTTAACGTATTAATCGAAAAAGAATACTTGGTGAGGGAGAGAAAGAGACAAGAATATTTGTT
This sequence comes from Cydonia oblonga, assembly GCA_015708375.1. Lineage (NCBI taxonomy): Eukaryota > Viridiplantae > Streptophyta > Magnoliopsida > Rosales > Rosaceae > Cydonia > Cydonia oblonga. The sequence continues at coordinate 6,574 of JADOBS010302258.1, forward strand.
TAGTGTGACGGTCACATGCCACGTAATATTACAAAATAATAATACGTGGTGAGAGAGAGAAAAGAAGAGAATGGTACTCCCGCTTCAAGAGTTATAATTTTATTGATTAAAACAACGAGTATGATAATAATTCATTTGAGCTTTCATACTCTAAATTAAGTTTAGCATCATATATAATTTATGCCAGCTCACGTTATTTTACAATTTTACTACTTGGATGGCAAATATGATGTTGCTTTCAGATTTCGTTCAAAAAAAAAAATGTTCCTTTCACATTTCTTAGCAATTTAGATTGATTTTCTTATATTTATTATAAAATATTCACAAATTTAAATTATGTGTTCGTGTACATATGGGAATCATGTTTTAATTTTTAATAAAATAAAGCTGCATTGGATGATAAAAGTACAGATGTTTCTTTTCAAATTGAAAGGAGATCTTCAACCAAAACGGCACCGAACCGTATCGGTTTCAAACTATTGGATCGACTCTAGGTTTTGCTTTACAAGTCAATCTCTTGGACGATTTCCTCACCTACTGGCATTTGGTCAACCATTAAGTAGAGAGACTTATTTACGTCGGATTGGATTCTATTATTTTGTATTATTAGTTTACGATCCCGCTATATTATTCTAACCGCATTGTAACAATTTATCATATACGTCGAATTGAAATATTACGTTACATTATTAGTTTAAAATCCTATTACATTATCTTAACCTATTTTCGTTAAAAATCTTATTTTATATAAGTTAAGATATCGTCACAGTAACTTATTTAGATAAGATGTCATCTTCAATCACAATCAGAATAAAAGTATTTGGACAAAAGGAGAATCCTTTTTTGGCTTAAATTCCACAGCCTGCTTTGATTCTTGCTTTCAGATTGCTATGCAGTCCGATCAAAACTCCATCAGATTCCTCACAAAAACATAATCTCACATCCTTTTTTCTGTGCCCATGTGAATCTTTAAGGTTGTCGGCGCTGTAATCGTTTTATATGATAATATAACTCAATTGTTTATGATTTTCCATGCATCTTGATTAAAGCCTGCAATAATTTATTTATCAATCATTTATATATATAGTTCTGGTTTGAACAGAAGTCAAAACCTCCATGCACATTTTATCTTTCTAATTATTATTTTTTAATATTCTGGAAAAGTGAAGGGTATATACTATTGAAAACCCAGTTGCATATTCAAGTCAGCTTCAAGAATCTGAGAAGGTAATGACCAGAATATGCATATTTGATTATTTACATAGTGGTAGTGGTATCTGCGTCTTTAAAGTTGACCGTTTACAACAGTAGTCATACATGAAGTGTCTAACTTTGTGTGTTTCTGAAACATAGGAAGCAGCCATGACTGAGGAAAATGGAACCAGGGCGCCATTAAAGCTTGAGGTTTGTGCTCAAAGCATTGGACTTTTGTTTCCTCAAATTGATTTAGGCATTGTAATTTCTGTTGAGAGTAGGAATCCCACGTCGGAAAATTGGTTTTGCGATTATGGTATTAGAGCAGGCTATCCGCGTGAGCGTTGGATGCTCACCTTCGATTACTCTTGGGGGTTTTCATTTTTTTTTAACTCTTTTCCAATTGAATTGTGATATCTGATATGTTTTGAATTTTGAATTGTTGCAACAAGCAGGGACAGTATAAAGCTTTAGCAGTTTGTTGGTTCCTGGGGCTGGGAGCCCTTGTTGCTTGGAGCAGTATGCTCACCATAGGTGATTACTACTACAACTTGTTTCCGGTAAGCGCTACAAATGATCTTTTCAGATTAAGTGAATTAGGCTTGGAGTTGCAGGGCTATGGAAAAGTTTTGAACTTTATTTTCGTATTTTTTTTTCCCTTTGGGTTGTTTGCAAGGGAAGTCTTGAAAAGTCTGATGAAAATTTCTTTTCGTAGACTTACCATCCATCGCGGGTTCTCACCCTTGTTTATCAACCGTTTGCACTTGTAACAATGGCAACACTAGCATACCATGAAGCAAAGGTTGACACCAGAAAGCGGAATTTAATTGGATATGCTCTCTTCTTCCTCGCTACCTTGATGCTTATAATTGTAAGTAAATCCTGCTCTCTATTCTGTTACAAGTTTTCTGTTGCTTTCGATCAATTAATTTCACTGTCAACTTTGTAAATAGGTGGATGTAGCCACGTCTGCGGGCGGAGGAGTTGGACCTTATATTGGTATATGCGCATGTGTTGCCGTATTTGGGGTTGCAGATGCCCATGTTCAAGGTGGAATGGTCGGGGACCTATCGTTGATGCGTCCTGAATTCATCCAGGTTAGTCTTTTTTCACAGTTCTTTAATGTTTATGACAACTTCTGTTTGTAATTTAATGTTCTGCTTCTGCAGTCCTTCTTTGCTGGCTTGGCTGCATCAGGCGCTCTCACCTCCGGCTTGAGGCTGATGACAAAAGCTGCCTTTGAGAAGTCTCATGATGGTCTTCGCAAGGGGACGAGTATGTCAATTTCCTTTACATATAGACTGTTCGGGTGGTTGATATACATTCATATGCTTCTTGTTATATTGTGGTTGTATGTGTCAAAGCCGAGGATGTGGATTTGAGGTTTGTAGAAGTTGTGCGCTACGTCTTTATCAAATATGTCCTAGGAAAACAAAATACATATTAGGCGGCGAAGCAGATTCCATACTAAGCTGCTTTCTGAAGCTAGCATAATAATACTTTCTGAAGGATAGTTTCAGTTCCTTGGTCAGTGATAATTTCTAGTGTAACTGATCTTTTGCAGTGTTGTTCCTGACAATTTCCACATTTGCCGAGTTTCTCTGTATTCTTCTATATGCATTTTACTTCCCGAGATTGCCTATAGTGAAGTACTACCGCTCAAAGGCAGCTTCCGAAGGCTCTAAAACTGTAACCGCCGATCTTGCTGCTGCTGGAGTCCAAACACAAGCAGACATAGAAGTATTGAACCTTTCTTCAAATTCTGATGATGCCTGTTCTTGAGGATCTGCTCGGATATCCAATTACTAAAAACCTTTCTAAATTTATCGCAGGTCTCAAACGATGCCAAAGTAGTTCCAACTCGATTGAGCACTATGCAGATATTCAAGCAGAACATAGATTTTTGCCTTGACTTGTTTCTGATATATGTGCTGACATTATCAATCTTCCCTGGTTTTATATTCGAAAATACCGGACATCACCAGTTGGGGACATGGTAAGTTTCGATTCCTTTCATATTTTAAACGCTTGTTCTCTAAGCATGCCTCGTAATCTCATATACTCTGGTGCGGTTGCCTGTTGTGAACTCCCTCAGGTATCCGCTTGTCCTGGTTGCAATGTACAATGTGTTGGATTTGATATCGAGATACATACCCCTCATCAAATGCCTGAAGATCGAGTCCAGAAAGGGTCTCCTGATTGCAATCCTATTGCGTTTCCTCTTCGTTCCAGCGTACTACTTCACAGGAAAGTACGCTGACCAAGGGTGGATGATCTTGTTGACATCAATCTTAGGATTAACAAATGGTTATCTCACGGTCTGTGTCATGACAGTGGCACCGAAAGGCTACAACGTACGTAACCTGTTCCTAATATAACTCGTGTTTTCACGGTTTCTGATGAAATCAAATCAAAATTAATTTCTGGTTGCTTGATTTGCAGGGACCTGAGCAAAATGCCTTGGGAAATATACTTGTTCTGTTTCTTTTGGGAGGCATATTTGCAGGGGTTTGCCTTGACTGGTTGTGGCTCATTGGTAAGGAAAAATTCTAAGGAGCAAAAGTGTGGGATTGAAGAAATAAAGTTGCTCGTTTGAATACTAATTTCGTCCTTCCGATGAATTGAAGAACGATTAGGAACTGCGAATTGCAACCGTGTAAATGATTTGTTTTGGGGTGTATAGTTTGATATGCCTTGTTTAAAAAGCCAGAACTTTTCATGTCATTGATTTGTACAACTTTTATTCTTACTTGAATGAGAGATAGATATGTAGTGTGACATGAAGATATCTTGCAGCCAAACATTATACACAGATCTTACTGTAACTAAGCTGCAAATAAGCAGGAAATTTCGTTGACCCAGTCATTGACTCTACCGCATAACAAGGGCATATCTCTTACTTAACGAAAATAGAGAGAGACTGGCAGAGGGAATATACTTTTGGTTATACTCAAGATTTTGCTTATTGACCTTGCTAATTTTGTACGGAGGGTAAAATCTAGGCAACTAATTTGAATGGATTGAGATCCGCTTCGGAGCCAACAGGCCGAGCATTTCGGACTGTTCAATTTAAAATATGTTGTCTCCATTAGCCCATTTCACTGGTCCACCTCACATACAATCTCTTATGAACATCCATATATCTTTCTCTTGAAAGGTCCGAATTGTTAAATTCGCGAACTCCGGAGTGTGAGATCCCTTGAGGATCTCAATCCAATTTGATCATCTGAATCACAGTTGACCAAATTTAACACCGCGTTACATGCTTTCTCTAGATCTCCTCAGCCCTCGAGTTTTTTTTTTCTTTTCATTTTTGTCCTCTCATTTCCTGAAAATACCCAAATTAAATTTAAGCATTCTTACGTTTCGGATTTCCCACTAGTTTTATGGATAAAATACAGTTAAATTTGCAGTTTTCATCCCATTAGGATAAAATCGGTGTTTTTACAGTTACCATTTAATGGTTCATCCCAAGTTCTCCATGCATATATGTTAATAGCATAGCATGCACTTTGTCAACAAAACTCATCAATTTTCAATATCAAACCCCTTGAAAATGTCTGGATAAACATAATTCTGTGTTATGAGAGCTTGAAGAAAACCTCTCTAGCCATTGCTCTTGTCAAGAAACTCGTATATTATTAACTAAACGCTGCCTTGTTGTAAACCCTATACCTTGCCTTCTCTCAACTCCAACTCCTTCAATGCATGGTTACGTGAAGCAATAGTTTCTTATGTTCCAAAGGAGGGCACTAATATAGATTCATAACTTTAGCATTAAGAAACGTCGACTTCCTCTTCGTCTTCCTCTTTGTCTTCCTTTTGTTCTGTAAAACTCATCCCCCTACTTATCATTTTGCTCTTCATTTCATGTAATGTCGGTTTTGCTAAACACTGCAATATGTTTAATTAAAATAGTTTTCAGGAAGAAGTAAATATATACTTTAAAATGTTAGCTTTCAATAAGATTTTGAGGTTCGAAAAACTAATACAACAACGTCCGGTTTGCCTATTCCGGAGTTTGCACAAGGAGTCAATTCCGGTGTCATGGGAAAAACCGAAAATTGGCTGGACTAAACTGAACTTTGATGGATCTTCCAAACCCGAAGTGGGAAAGGCTAGCATTGGAGGGCTGTTCAGAAACCACAAGGCCGAGTTCCTACTTGGTTATGCTGAATCCATAGGAAAGGCCAACAGCATCATTGCGGAACTGGCTGCGCTCAGAAGAGGCCTTGAGTTGGTGTTGGAAAATGGTTGGAGCGACGTGTGGCTCGAAGGAGACGCGAAGACATTGCTTCAGATTATCGCGCAGAGGAGGCAGATTCGATGCGCAGAGGCACAAAGGCAGATCAGTGACATAAACTTGATCATACCGGAGATTAACAACTGCGTCCTGACTCATATTTATAGAGAAGGCAACAGGGCCGCTGATAAGTTTGCGAAATTGGGACATTGTTCTGGAAAGCCTCAAATTTGGCAGCACATTCCTCCCGATGAAGTGTTATCCGTCATGCAAGAAGATGCCGAGGGTAAGATCGTTTTTCGTCGTAAAAGATAAGAATTTAATGCATGCATCCTTCATTTTCGTATATATTTGTGCTGGCTAGGGCGCTAGTACTAATTTTGATGCATAAGATGATCATTTTTTGAGTTCTTTGGTCTGGATCGCTGCATTTAATTCTTGTATGTATATAAAAAAGGATTAGTATATAAAAAGGGATTAGTTGATATTATTGGTCACTTAAGCTTGTAGTTTATGAAATCTTAGTGCTTTTAGAGAGGCTGGGGTGCCTCCAACACCGTGTATAATTGTATTGCATCATTTTCCAAACAGTCTGATGGTAACATTCATCTCCTAATTCTTACGTAAAGAGAAGTGATTTGCGCACTCTTATTTCTTCCTGTATTTTTCTTTTGTTTTCTAGATATTAAAGGAATAAATCAAAAGAGAATCAAGACATGAAAATAAAAGGAGCAGTGCAAAAAAAGAAAATGAGAGTTTGAAAATAGTTACAACAAGAGAAGAGTAGTGTTATTCACACACCCATTTTTATTTCGCACGTTAATTTTTGTTCATGATCTTTTTCAATTCATTCGGTCCGACGGTCGAAAATTGAGAGGAGCGTGTAAGCAGTAAAAATAAGTGTGTGGATATAAGTACCCTAAAAGAATGAAGAATCTGGTTTGAAATTAGGGTTATTGCCATGTAATTTTCAAAAGAATATTTGCCCTATAACTGGACCTACTCATCATTGTGTTTCGAAATTGGACCTACTCATTATTGTTTTTTACATGCATAACTCAATCTCTCTTAAGAAAAATAATCTAATAATTAATCATGATAATTAAAGAAAATAATAGATCTAGAGAGAAGTGTTTGGGGTTAATCTAGGTGGAGATGTAGTGTAGTACAACAAATTTGATCAGTACCATATATAGTCAGCAGTACAAATCTAGAGAGCAGCAACAGTTTTGTGCCGGTAGTACAAGGTCAAGAGATTGAATACAATTTTGTGTACTGCATCTTCAATCTAATGTATTGCTAGTTGCCACACCCAATATATAATATGTATGGGGCTCAAATCAGTCATACAGTTAATGAGGAAGCACTGGAGGATCCAGATTGAAGAAACATCATTGAGTGCAGCGTTGATGAAAGTTGGTATTCCTTTGATTTTTCATTAGGGCATCGAAACATTTCATCAACGCTGCACCCAATTATGTTTCTATCCATTTTGGCAAGTGCTCAGCTATTTTTTTCAACTTTCAATGTTGTAACTAGGCCTTTTTCTTCAACGCTTGGGAAGCTAGTAAGTCCAGGAAATTCTATGGAAAAATCTCTAGTACGTAATATATATATATATATATATATATATATATATATTGTTCTTCTTCCGCGGGACA
>JADOBS010302259.1:0-13686 GCA_015708375.1 Cydonia oblonga
CTACACGTTTTGATGAGTTGAAAGACCTCAATTGTAGCAATAGTCATTCCAACATAACTTATTTTGACAAAATTCTGACGAAGTTGATGAAAATGGTCATAACCACACATTTTGATGAGTTGAGGGATCAATGGTAATTGATTTTTAGTTGGGGCCCATTGCTCCAATTTGATTAAAATTGAAGAATCATTATTATAATTTACTCTTATAATAATTTACAAGTGATAAAGTTTCAAACTCGAAATGAATAGGTGAAAACTCAAAACCCTCTTCACTAATATAAAATGAGAAAGAAAATTCACTAGTAAGAGCAGTAATTTATGCAATGTAAACATTTTTTTTGGTCCCAAATTAATGGGAAACAATTTGTAATTATTCCCCAATTGATTAAACCCTAAAATTAGAAAATTATACGAGTGGGAAGCCACACTCTCACTCACGCCCCTCCGCACTCCCCAGCCACCTCTGCTCGAACCGGTGGCGCACTCGCCCTTCCAATCTCCGACCGAAAAATTTCCAAATTTCCCTCTCTTTCGATTCCAATCCACACATTTACCGGAATCACAATCCCACTCCCGGACTCTCAGTCTGATGTAAAGCTCGGCCAGGTAGGGCAGCAGCAGAAGCATGACCGATAAGCCACCAGAAGCACCATCTCCGTCACCGCCGTCACCTCCGCCGTTAAAGCAACTCTCTCCCCAAGACTGGGAGTCGCTAATCGACGACTTCCAGCACGGCGGCGCACGCCAGGACAGATGGACCTCCGCTCAGCCGATACTCCTCTCCCTCCTCGACCAAGCCCTCTCCTCCATCGCCAAGCGCGACTTCCCCCTCAAGTTCCACGTCATCACCTTCCTCGAGGAGTTCTCCGACCCGCTATTCTCCACCGCCATCGCCAACCACGCCGTTTCCGGACGCAAAGTCCTCCACCGCCTCATCGAAACCCTACGCGCCCTGATCCAGACACCGCCCGATGGGGTCCACATAACGTTCGCGCTCAAGGAGCAGATGATGCTCTCTGTCACCTCTGTCGTCGTCTCTCTCGACGACGACGTCGTTCCGATCTCCACCGTCGAATCGCTGGTGGAGCTGCTGTTAACGGTGATCAACCGTCCCAATCATGGCGTCGACCGTCAGGCGCGTGCCCTGGCGTGCGAGTGCCTGCGCGAGATGGAGAAAGCTCGGCCCTCCTTGCTCTCTGAAATCGGCGGACATCTCTGGAGCTTGTGCCAGAACGAGAGGACTCACGCCGCTCAGAGCTACATTCTGTTGTTCACCACCGTCGTTCACAACATCGTCGTCGAAAATCTTAGCGTTTCGATTCTCAATACGACGGCGCCTTTGGTGCCGTTCAGTTCGCCGCAGAACGGGTCAGGTAAGGAAGGTTCGGGTGGGTTGAATTACAAGGAGTTGAGGAGGGCAATGGCTTTTCTGCTAGAGTGGCCGCAAGTGTTGACGCCGTGTGCGATGGTTGAGTTCTTGGCTCTGGTAACGCCAATGGCGGCGGCATTGGAGCTCCAAGCTTCGATGCTCAAGGTCCAATTTTTTGGGATGGTTTATTCGTCTGATCCTATGCTCTGCCATGTTGTTTTGACCATGTTTCCGAGGTTCTGGGACGCTTTTGATGGGCAGGAAGGCGACATTGCAAGGAGGCTTGTGCTGCTATCCAAAGAATCGCAGCACCACTTGGTTTTTCGATTGCTGGCTGTGCATTGGTTGCTTGGTTTTGGTCAGTTAGTGTTGAAAAGGGAAGTAAAGAAAGTGAAGACCATTGTTGATATGGGTTCGAGATTCTATCCGAGTGTGTTCGATCCCCTTGCTTTGAAAGCCTTGAAGCTTGACCTGCTTGCCTTTTGCTCTGTTTGTGTTGATGTCTTGAAACTGGAGAAGAATGTTTCGGGTGAGGATGGTGAGGTGAATGATAAGTTGGTGGTGAAGTTGTTTGAAGATGGACTTGTTTGTGTATCAGCATTCAAATGGTTGCCTCCGGGAAGTACTGAAACCTCGGTGGCATTTCGAACTTTGCACAGGTTCTTGATTGGAGCTTCGTCTCATTCAGACAATGATCCTTCCACCACTAGAAGTCTCATGGACTCCACCACTTTCAGGAATATACAGGTAGTTTTCTCTCTTCCTCAGTCTCCATCTATGTGTCCTACTAACAGTTATAAGCATTGGATATGAAATTTTCTGTTTATGGTTGAGGATATTTTAGGTTTGGACAACAATTAGTCCTCCCCTTAGCTTTGAGTTTGAATTGAATTATAAGAATTTTAGAAGGATAATTTTGCGCTGTTTTACTCGGATTACGGATTAGCAGATGTGTTTGGATTCGTCTCAGTTCTTGTTGAACATATATTATTTATTAGGAATACTACAAGAACCAAATAATTGCTATCTGCTGATATGATAGTGTATGCATTGATGTAATAGTTATATCTATCAACTAAGAAATTTCGAGGTCATCTACCTCAATAGTTGGTGTCTAAAATTTGGGAAAACTGTTGATGCTTCTAAAACTAATAGTATTTATGTCTAATATATTGACATTAGTTGTAGCAACGGTTTCTCCTAAAAATATTGATTTTTCATAGATTTAGCGTGATGGACTTTTTGTATGGTCTTTTCCCCTTTTAAAGTATGAAGGATGATGTTCGTGTAATTGAGTTCTTTTTTTCTCTAAATCCAATATCGCCTTGGAAGTGTTTGCTAAGCTTGATGTTAAATAAAAAGTAGCTGTAAGCTTTCCCTTAACTATTGCTTGTGACTTGTTAAGTGGTTGCATGATGTGGAATGCATGTCTTGGTCACAATTAGATGTTAGAATGCTATGAAGTCATCAGTAAAGATCAATTGACATACATTTAACGTAACAGCAATGTGCCAGAGAAAAAGGTAAATCATTACTATTAGTGTCCGTTTGGCACCAGCAAGGATATTAAAGTTGCTTAATTTCCCAAGAATCTGATCACGAGCATTTGTTAAGCTTTTTATGGTCAAGGAAAAATTATTTGTGTAAGATGATTTTGATTGTTTGCTTCTTTGGTACTATTACTTTTTAATCTTAATTATGCAATTTCATCACTGGTCTTTAGTTCAGATGGAAGTGGGAAGGCGTTTTCATCCTTGTGTCTCTGCCATTTTTAATGTCTTTAAATTTCTATGTCCAGGGGATGCTGGTGGACCTGATGTTGGAGTGTCGGAGATTGGTTCCTGTGGTAGTTGTTTTGACTGATCGCTTGTTGGGTTGTCAAAAGCACCGTTGGTTGGGAGAGCGCCTGCTTCAGGCATTTGATGAGCATTTGCTTCCAAAAGTGAAATTGGATTACAGTTTGGTTTCTTTCTTTCCAATATTTGATAGAATTGCTGAAAGTGATACAATTCCTCCTCGTGAATTGCTAGAGCTTCTCACCAAGTTCATGGCTTTCCTTGTTGGTAAACATGGCCCATATACAGGACTAAGATCATGGTCTCAGGGAAGCAGAGTTCTTGGCATCTGTCGAACCTTGTTGATGCATCACAAGAGCTCTCGATTGTTCCTTAGAATGTCTCGCCTTTTGGCATTTACTTGCCTTTACTTTCCTGATTTGGAGGTTCGTGACAATGCAAGGTATGATTAATAAACCTTCTTTTTCTCTTCTTGACTTTTTCCTTGAGAATCGTACACCTTCTTTTTGTATGGGAACTATATACAATTTAGTAAGCTTGGCAATAGCCACGATTAGCTGATGACATGTTGGTTCGTTATGGTCTTTCTGCAGGATCTACCTTCGGCTTCTTATCTGCGTGCCGGGAAAGAAGATCAGGGACCTGCTGAATCTTGGGGAGCAACTCAGTATTTCACCGTCTTCACATGCCAATTTCAATGTCCAGACTCCTCGCTTTTCTCATAGTCTCAAGAAGTCTAAGACCGTCTCCTCGTATGTCCACCTTGAGCGCGTAATCCCCCTACTAGTCAAACAGTCTTGGTCCTTGTCTTTATCATCTTTGGGTATTGGAAGTAGTGATCCTGTTTACTTAGGAGGCATCAGGGACATTGAACCCATAATAGAGGATAGTGATATTGATGACAGTAGTGATGTCCAGATTGCACCAGAAGCCCAAGCGATTGATGACAATAGTAATGTCCAAATTATCCCTGAAGATCGAAGAATTGATCGACTACCGGAGCCATTGCGTGTGACGGATTCAAAGATTTCGGAGATATTAAGAATGCTGAGGATGCATTTCTCATGCATTCCTGACTTCAGACATATGCCAGGAATTAAGGTTAGACTATCATGTAGTTTGAGGTTTGAATCTGAGCCTTTCAATCGAATATGGAGAGTTGATTGCCATGCTGGTGGTTCGAATGAATTAGATGCCCTTCCTGCTATATATGCAACAGTGCTAAAATTTTCGTCCTCTGCAGCATACGGGTCCATTCCATCGTATCATATACCTTTTCTTCTAGGTGAGCCTCCCAGAAAAACTAATATACCTGATCAGACCGCCTCATTAGCTATTGTTCCTGTAGAAAATGCTTGTGGAGAAGAGGAATGTTATAGAGCTCCTGTAACGATTGAATTGGAACCACGGGAACCCACGCCTGGTCTAATTGATGTTTCAATTGAAACAAGTTCTGAAAATGGTCAGATAATCAGGGGACAGCTTCACACAATCACTGTTGGCATAGAGGATATGTTTCTCAAGGCTATTGTACCACCTGACATCCAGAATGATTCCATACCTGGTTATTACTTAGATTTGTTCAGTGCTCTTTGGGAGGCATGTGGCACTTCAAACACTGCACGGGAGACATTTCAGTTGAAAGGAGGCAAAGGGGTCACTGCTGTCAGTGGTACCCGGTCGGTCAAGCTACTTGAAGTCCCCGCATCATCCTTGATTCAAGCTACTGAGCGCTATTTGGCACCCTTCGTTGTAAGTGTGATTGGTGAACCACTTGTTACTACTGTAAAGGAAGGAGGAATCATTAGGGACATAATCTGGAAGGATGAGGCCTCAGATTCGTCCCTTGATAATACTAGCTCCGAGACCAATTTTCATAGAGGCCCACTTCATCTTACATACGGTGATGATGCAGAGGAAAGGGACAGTCCTGTCAATACCCGCAAAACAAACATGGGTAGCTTTCTTATTTTGATATTTCTTCCACCAAGGTATCATCTTCTCTTCCAAATGGAAGTATCTGATGTTTCAACGTTAGTACGAATTCGAACTGATCACTGGCCGTGCTTAGCGTATACTGATGATTATTTGGAAGCATTATTTTTGGCATAGGAATTCGTTTATTTCTACCGTGCAAGTACGTTACATGAGGATTCTCATCAGTGCGGCTCTAAGGTCATTGGCATTTTGTTCTATATCTTCTCTCCATATTTATTCGTACAGAGAAGGGTAAATTTTTTGCACCCAGAATAAACTCTGCTGTAAATTCATCTCGAGTTATTTTACCTTGTATTCTTTTGTTGTATTGAGAATTTAGATGTGCAATTTTGGGGCGTTTTTCGTTGTGTAGGTAGGAGGATTTTGTAACCAAAAGGTTGAAGTAATTTGTAAGCTGATTCTTTCATTGCAATCAATACAAATCTTGTTGGCTTATCTACTACTAGTACATTCCTTGTGATTTTCAAAATTGAGCAAAACAGTGTTTTGCTCATTCAGGCGAGATAAACTTGTACGCGAACTTTTCTCGCCTGAATGACAAGTCTCATGTGATGAATCATCACGTGAGGAGAGAAATAGGGAGGAAAATGAACCCCGTAAAGTGAGAATTCTTCTCCATTGAGGCAATAGGAACGTCCGCGTATACTTTTACACATCGAGAGCCTTTTGTGGAAAAATGAAATAACATTCATAAAAAATAATGACCTAAAACTATTTGAGTGCATTCAAATAATTTGGTGAACTGCAATCTACAGAAAAGTTAGTTCGTTCCTCATCTACACCTAACCACAAGATGCAAAGATTACACGAGATTCTAACCAAGAAAACAAGAAAATTGTTACATGAGATCCTGAAGTCCTCTTTTTGACCCCATAAGCCGCTTGCTTCTGCTTCTGCTTATGCTCACATATGTTACAAAAGCCAACCTCACCAAATTTCCTGGCAGGTTAGCTCACATAATGCCCTGTTTTCCGTCGGTGACGGCTATAATCTGATACAAACCTGAAGAAGAGGCCACATCCCTCAACCTTGCACTGGTATGGCCGCTCTCCGGTGTGCACACGTATGTGCTCAGTGCGGGCCCATGCCCACTTGAACGACATGGAGCAGCCTTTCCACGGGCACTTGAGGGGCCTATCATTGTCATGCACACGGCTGTGACTCACTGCGTACTTGTGGGAACTGAACCTCTTGCCACACCCTTCATGTGGGCAGCGGTTACGCTTGTGCAACATTAGCTCCGCCTTTGTTGCAAACCTCATCCGGCAGCTTTCTATGTCGCACCTGTGACACTTGCTTGCGTGTTCTTTCTTGGGAGGAACAGGAACATCTGAAGGTTTCTTCACCTTCTTTGTCACCGGTTTCTCCTCCTCCTCTTCTTGGATGTTGTCCATCCCACTTGTACTCGTTGCATCTTTCCCAGCCCTTGGTCTCAACCCCTCACACGGCCCCCTAATAAATCCATTGAATTCGAGGTTATCATCTATTATTTGCTCCAGTTCTCTCTTTCTTTTTCTTCTCATTTCAGGACTTGGTGCAACCGCACTTGAGGACCCGATGTTTTCCATCTCTTTGTCATGTAGAGATAAGCAAACCTTACCACCATTGCGTAAGTCTGGAGCAGCAGGAGGCTTTCTTTTAGCTCTAGAATATGTTTGGATTGAAGGAGATGGTTGCCAATTTGAAGTATCTCGACTAGGAATGAGTTCCTCACTACCATTTGTAGTACGATTTTTCCACCCTTCATCCAAGGCCATAGAACCACTGATGTTTATTGTTTCACAGGTCACTCTGGGAACCTCAAATTCTTCAACCAAGCGAGGTGTGGGCTGCATTTCTGTTTCTATGATGAGACTAAGTATGGGTGCCTCTATAGCTCCATTTGTAGTCTGGACTTCTTGCTTCACTACAGTGTCTGAAGTCACACCATCATCTGTGCCTTCCACAGAAGAGCCTCCCCTTGGCACTTCAGAAGATTCTTCCACTGAGATACAAGGTTGAATTATTTCCATTTGTGTCACTGAAGTCGAGACATGCCCCCCCCCACTCCTATCTGCAGTTAGAAATTCTTCACTGCGTGAAATTGGACCAGGGAAAAAATCTGCTGCAGCACAGAGCTCTCTTGGAGCTTCAGAAGTTCCTTCCACCGAAGCAGGAGAGGCCTCAATTAGTTGTCTTCTAGGACTTAAACTGGGTTCCTCATTTTCTCCTTTCGGAGTCTTAATTTCTTCCAGTTTGAATACTAAAGATACATCATCATTTGGGTCTTCAGCATTATGGGAACTACATGGAACTGGCGCCTTGTCTTTACTTCTGTTGGTAGTTTCGATTTCTTGTTGCACTTCATCATCCGAAGTCATGGAATCACAAACTTCATTGCTTATGCAAGATTTCTCCAGGACTGTATTCACCATCTGTGGCTCAGAACTTGTAACAAATAAGTTGGCAGCACATAAGTTTGTTGTCTCAGCAAGAACAGATACGCCAGCCATAACTTGGGACTGCCCTTCCGATACTAGATTACAATTGTCACTGGTATTGTTGATTTTTTCCATTTTCTGCTCCTCTATTTGCATTGGAACCGTTTCATCAGCTGCAACGACAGGTGGAGTAGCAGACTTTCTTTGACTGGCTTCTTCAAGTATCCTCATCTCATCTTGCACATCAGAAATATTCCTTGATGCAAACTTACAACCTTCACCGTTCATGTTTCTTTCTTCAAAACTGTGATTATCAGCCTGTGCCTCAACACTACCAGCTATTAACGTAGTAGTGCTAAGTGTATCTGCAACTTGTGAAGGAGTAGAGTACAAACTGATATCCCTGGTTGCTTCAGACATCTGGACAACAGGATACAATTCAGACATTCCGCTTGACGCAGAGGAATCAAATCTTGCACAACTGCTCGTGGAATTCCCATTGTTGCAAATGTTGCTTTCTGATGCCATTCTACTATCTTTACCACCCTCAACACCTGTAGCAGGGTGCCCACAGACCCTACCCGCTCCTGTAGAACTCCCTGCTTTAAGCTTGGACTTCCTTCTTGAATATTGAATTATTTTTTCTTCCCTCCTAAAAGAGGTCCCATCTGACCTTCCACACACCACTTCATCCTTTTCCTCAATGTTCTCACATGGTTTACAATCCACTGGATGATTAAGCTTTTTAGAGCGAGATCTTCTTGATTGCCATTTGACGGCCAGAAAATCTGAGCTGGGACTTTGTTTGGAGAACAAACCACCCAATGTCAATGCATGCCGGACTTGCTTCGAGGACGAATTCTTTCTGACCTTGACACAGTACCGTAGGTTGATACCCAACTTTGAGGTCCAGTCTTCTCCACATTCATCACGTTCATCATCAACAGCAAGCTCTATCAAATTCAGATCTTCCTGTGATGCATTATCCAACGGAACCTCATTATAATCGAAAGAGCAACCAATCTCCTCTGCAATTGCTGCAGCCGGAGCCTTTATTTTCTGATAGTCTGCAGAAATTCAAATAGTAAAGCATCAACTAACAAGAAGTAAAAACAACTTTGCAGATTAAGAGAGTATCAAATACTATTCTTCTAACCAATCTTACCAGAATGGCAAATTACAAGCATGTTCGCTCCACCTTTGCACTGCAACAGGTCCACAATTTCCACAGCGTGCTCAAGGCAGAAGCTCCTTGGTCTCAGAAACTTATTAACAGTATTCCAACCCTTTTTTAGATTGTCTGCGGAAGGAATTAGGGGATCTTTCGCAGGTGGCAAAAAGTTGGGAACAGAAACGAGGTCCTCTTCTGCAGAACAAAGAAAATAATAGATTTGAAAATTTGCTTTCATGAAGAACACCTGGAAACAATGTATAACTCCCCAGTTCCTAATACTACTCCACAATTGAAAAACTTTAGAACATTAAGAAGTTATCAACCCCATTTACATGATACTATACAATACAGAGGACGACTGATAAAGTAGACGATTAGCTGATTCAAGGTCCAAAATCAGAAACAGAAGCAGCAGGCCGTAAACATTGTGCACAGGAAGATCCCACAAATTAATCACAGACGCTTCACAACTGAAAGTGTGAAGAATTTGAGGCAGTTCTTAGTACCCCAATGTCAAAACCTATACAGCTGACAGACAGAACATCACTAGACTCCCAAAAGACCTGAACACCATTATATAGGCAAACAGCTATTTTTGAGGGCTCCGATACTTTACACTGTTGAGTTATATCCACTTTGAATTTTCTTCTCTCAATCACTAAAACTAAAACTAGGAAGTTCATTGTGAAAACCAAACACATGAGCAATGAAAATATGTGGATTGAAATTCCTATACCTGTAACACATCCCATGACAGATGCATGACAGTCTGGAAACGAATGAGGCTTTTCAAGTCCCGAAATGCCAGGGGAACCTTGAGCAGTAAAATTTTCAGTTTGCAGTTTCATTGATGCTTTCTCAGATGGTTGCACGACAGACATAAATGGAAACCCAAGTATACCACAAGCCACACATGCCAATGTGCCTGAGTCGACTTGAAAGTCCCCTGATAAATCATCACTTCCCAAATACAAATCATTCATATTTTCCATATACAAACTCATCTCGTCAATCAGCATTTTCTGATCATTATCGTAATTTCCATACTGAATATGGGTAGCATCTTCCTTTGGATTCATATTAACAGCAGCACCACCACTGGGTGTTACAGAATCTTTACTTGTATATGGAAGTAAATCATGGTTCCATAATACTGCGTGGTAACTTGATTCTTTTCCAAGAAGGACAGACAACACGTTGTTTTCCTTTAATATATCTTCAATAAAAGCCTTCTTGACTGAAAACTCCTTTTCTTCCTTTTGCCGATCTCTCCTACGCGAACTTCGCACACCTGGTAGTAGGGACCTTGGCACCCTGGAATAATAACAAAACCGCAAAACCAAACATAAGCAACAACTGCAACTGGCTGGCCTAGTTGACAACTGTATCAAGACAAGCAAAGACACAATGCAGTTCTATCTAACTGAGGCATAGAAGAGTAAATACAAAGGAACAACTTTATCACAATCACTATTATCCATCATCAAAGAACAAGTTCCAAAAGCAGCATATGACATACTGAGACTATCTTGTGCTCAATGTAGTTTGAATAAGATGTTTAGCTGACCTCGAAACAAAAGACATGGTCAAGAGGTATAGCAGCTGTTGATGGGAGAGCATAGGAAGGTAATTCATAGCAGCTCTACGTACTGCAGCTTCTTTAGCTACTTTAAGCCATTGTGGTGTTCCAAAGTTAGCAGCTTCCCCACAGTTAAAACCTATATTAATCCATCAAAGACTCAAGATGAGCAACAACGCTGAAGAGGCAATAAAAATTTGTTTCAAATAACACAAGAAGAAAATTTATGAAAACCAAGGAATAGCAGACGAAAATGGGAAACATCATGTGCATGCAGAAAGAACCATGCCATTAGTACCATATAAGCTATGATCGAAACAAATGAATACAAAAAATTCTATTGCAAATTTGCAATTATCAGAAATCGAGTTTAAACATCTGCAATAGAAGTTTGTTTTAATGGAAGAGGTCCATGACTTTTGATTTTATCATGAAAGAATTAGGAAGAAAAGGTACTGAGGCACAAGACCCTATCAAACTCACGTGGACTGAAGACCTTCACATTAGCAATCATGAGAAATATACCAAAAAAAAAGCCGGATGAAAGGAATAACGTTAACCCAAAAATTGGAAAATAAAAAACATGGTGTAGTTTTTGTGCAGAGTTAAGTCTTGACCACCTCCTGTCTATATCATCTATAAATCAGGACGAAAGGAATATGCTACAGCCTACATGAAACTGGGAGGATACCAAAGCAACTAAAGTGTTAGTTATTTCCATCAATCTGGGGTTTAGCTACTAGGATTCCTTTATACCGTTTAGCCATATCCAAGGCCAAATTCTCTGATAATGCAAGAAGAGCATTACGTGGGAATATTTAACCTCTTTCTATAGTCCATTTATCCAAGGCACCTAACCTCCACTCTTCCTGATGACACAACAATCCAAGGTACTTCCTCACTTAAACCTGCAACTTTGTCTTCGGTACGTTTGAACTGATAGTTCAACAGAAAAGTGGAATAAAGTTTTCCAGATTAGTTGGAGGAGGTACTGTATACTCTCACTATAATGTAAAAGTAACATAATAAAAGTGACACGTGCTTATGGTTCTAGATCAGCTCTTATGGTCAATAAATCTAAGTTAATAGACATTACCAGAGGATAAATTATTTAAAGCCTTTTGTCATTTCTGTTTCATCTATGGCTATTAAAATCAAGTTCGGGCTCAAAGGCTACTTCTATCACAAAGGAATTGAATCCTTTAGGTACTTACCCCCTTTTTCTTGTAGGTTTGATAGATATACCCTATTCTTTGTAGAACTTCTATACCCTATGTTTAGTGTCCAATGCACATGAAATTTCTTTCTGCAACAAATGCCAAGTTGTAAGCATTTACAAAGTAAAAACAGGGTTCAGGCCAAAATGTAAAAACTATCATATCCACCACTACGATATCGATAAGTAATAAACTATGTACAGTAATTACCGTGGCTGAATCCTACATGGTAAGCCCTTGGAAAAGTCACAACAAATTCACCAGAGTTCTGTATTAACCTAAAGAAGAAACCAGAATGAACAAAATTAGAACATCAAAAAGACCCAACCCAACAGAGACTCAGATCCACAGATCAAATCCGAACATTCAGCATAAATGATAAATCCTCAACCGAGTTAACATTATAAATAAACTGTAGAAGTAACAAGAAGGGGCAAAAGAAAGACCCACCTGCAACAAGGAATCCCTGCTGCAACAACAGCCTCAGGTGAAATTAAAGTTGTTTTATTGCCCAATAGTGAGAGAGCAGCTGGTAATAAGAGAAACTGGACCTGAGTTACAAAAAGGCTATGGAAGTAATAACACTAAACAAATGCTCAGAAGCTCAGAGGCTTTTAGTAAACAATGAATGAACCAACCATATAAGAATTCACATACCTAGGCGGTCAAGATTACTACCAAACGCCTCAGTGCGAATAAGTTCCTCAAAATCAAATGCATAATCGCCTGGAACAGAGTACCAAGTCTTTGAAGATCCAGTGTGAAGAAAATTCATACTGTGAAGCTCATGATCTTCAACGTGCCAAGCAAACCAACTGAACAACATGCCAATGTAAACCATAGGAGAAGTAACACCCGGGATATCATCGGGCATGAAACGAGTAAGTGAACCAGGTGAACGTGCAATCACTTGTAAGTTCCAAGGACTGTTTGAAAGCTTCCAACCAGCAGTACCTTCCATATCACAACATGAATTTGGAATTTTTTGCCTAGATGATTGGGGAGTTTCATCTGCTGATAATATTTCTGGAGCAGTAGATGATTTGGATGCCTCTGAACATGTATCCGAAACATTCCTACGAGTAGCATTCTTAACTTCCTCATTATGGGAGTTTCTTTCACTGATACTGATCATTTCACCTTTCTTGCTATCAAAGTTTTCATTTCTTCTCTGGTAGGAGTTCCTCTTCCGCCTCCGCCTGTGAGAAGAGCGGAATTGTCCCACAGGCTCTTCAAAAGCAGACCCAGGCACATCATTTGCATACTCAATATATATTGGCTTCTCAGAAGCCACCTTCCAAAACATTTCCTCTATAACCAATGGGGTAACCTCCCTAATTGAACCTAGCATGCTCCTTGCAAAAGCCCTAGACTTAGTTTCAAACTGCTCCAAAGTATAAATTTCTCCACTTTGCCACACTTGCTTATCAACACCTGAAGGCGGATTCTGAACTGCTGCCCCTTTCACCTTTTTCACACTCTGACCCAATTCTTGGTGCCTTGTGGTAAAGACTGCCCTAGCCTCCCCATCATTACCACCATCCCCAGAGCCCGTTCTCATCGGAGAACAACCCTCTAAAGAATTTACATCACTACCCAATTCTGGACACTTCAAAAGTGACTTATTCAAGTTGCTAAAAACATATCTTTTTGAGGGTTTTGGCAATGGTGGGACAATCTTGCAAATACCAAATCCACTAGCTTCCTTCTCGATTTTCGATATATAAGCAATCGGGTCTGCGAATTCAGTATGCGTCGGCCGGAAGACGGGTGCCAATGGCAACCCTTCGAGCCAACTGGGTATTTTAACATCACCCATTTATAACCAAGATTCACATCCGCAGCATATCCTACTATACAAGCTAATGGCACATTGGTTTTCAATCACAAAAGCATTGTTCTTTGAAGTTCCAAGACCAACCCAATAACCAAAACCTTATAAGTGCAAAGATTTGGGCAAAATTTTGACAGAATCGTAGAAATTCAGAACCTGTAAATTCAACGAGACTGGTTGATACGCATACGATTAGCCTTCAGAAGCAACCGCCAACTGCAACTGCAAATACAGAGAGAAAGTAGAGGAGAGAGAGAGAGGGGAGAGAGGGGGGGGGGGGGGGGGGGGGGGGGGGGG
>JADOBS010302260.1:0-13689 GCA_015708375.1 Cydonia oblonga
TTAAAATCTATGGCTACATTACCTTTTTTTTTTTTTTTTTTTCTTTTTTGACCTATTTTTTTAAAGGGCAAGGATCATCAGACAGTCCTACCTACTAGCCTTAGCCAAAGTAGTTGTAAAATCTACGCCAACTTTACCTTGTATTTTCTTTTTCTTTTCCTTTTTTAACCTTTTTTTAAATTAAAAAAAATAAATAAAAAAAAAAGAAAAAAGAAAAGAATCAGCTGGTGGCTTCGTCACGGCAGTCCACCTTTCTAGGGGCCAAGAAGACTCACAGAAATATTTCAGCTTCCCCTTGGCCACCATCGTATGATTCACTAGCACTAGATATCGAACTCATGACGTGTCGTGTGAAATACGAGCTTGGAATCCACCCCCAACCACTGGGCCATCCAGTGGTGGTTCTTTACTTTTTCTTTTTGATTTTTGGTTTTGGTTTTGGTTTGATTTATTGATGAAAAGCTATGGCTCGTCGACCCACAGAAAACGCAGCCATTGCTATAACAAAAACAAAACCGTTATTTCAAATAGTTATAGTTCAAATATTTGTTCTTGGGGCAATGTTATTTGTTCACACAAAACTAATACATTTGCTCATATTCTCTAATAAAGGTGTCAGTTTTGTGTACAAATGATATTATCATTGTTCAAGATCGAAAAAAAATAACATTATTGGTGTTCTACTCTATTGAATCTATGTCTTTGAGTTAGGGTTGGAACAGGATTCTATCACTACACTTGGTGTCTCAAGTTGAACATGGATCTCGCCTGTTACCGGGGTAACCACAACATATTGAAGCTTTAGCAGCTCGGTATGGACCGCCTTTTGCAACGAGTTAGGCCATCTCCAACCGAAGGGTTCAGAGGGTCAGATGACCGAAAATAGTCCAAAAACCGTCTCCAATCGAGAGCTAGGCCTTTGAATAATAAATTATGTTTGGCCTTTAGCCTTCGGTTGGAGACGGTTTTTTGTCACATAGCTAAAACGAGCCTTATGGCCCTTTGACCCTCGGTTGGAGATTGAGGCAAATATGGCAATGTACTGTTCATTAAAATATTAATATCTTAGATGACCAGATGACTAAAACGAGTCATTTGGCTAGCCTTAGGTTGAAGATGGCCTTAGTTCCGGGGTCATCCTTTTGTCCGAGTCTGTTTTGGTGCGGGATACAGTACATAAGCATTAGAACCACACCTCCAATGTGAGTTGAACCAAAAGAAACATTTGGTTGGGTTGGGAACACAAATTAATGCATAACATCGCTTACTGGTATGCTAAGCAATGTAGACTCAAGCATTTGAGGCTTCAGAAATCAGAGAGGAATTGCTTTATTCAACCTCACCTAACAACGCTGGACTCTAAGCAATCAATCAATCATTTTAATGTTTTGCTTGGTTACAAGCCTGCACGAGTAGCCTCGGCTAAGAAGGATAACTTCTTTCTCTAAATCATGCATTCTTACTTGAAAGGAAAAAAAACAAATATACACTCTGGGTAGCAGATATGTGAAATTATCGGGAATAAGAGCTTTTATATTATCTTCATTTACACACAAACTAACTTGACGGGATCGCGCCCATCCAGTGTCTTTCTACTATTTTCTTATATAGTTCATCAGATATCAGAAATAATATCTCTGGGAAATTGTGGTAAAAACGTTTGATCCGATGGCTTACAGCTTTCAACATCGCAGTCATACCCTTGCTCCTTTTCCTTCGCTGTACAGTGTATCAATACGGTCCTGCAGATGATATTCCGACAAAATATAAATTAACATTAGCTCGACAGAGAAATATCGGGGGTTGTGTTTGGAAAACTGGTTGGCCCTTAAAAAGTACTTGTTGGTGCCACCAGTCATGACTTGTTGGACAAGGCAGTAGATAGAAGACGACACCAGGAGGCATACCTTGTAATATTTAAGCAGCTGTGGTCTCTTCAGTTTGAATGTTGGAGTAATGAGATCCCTCTCCATGTCGAAGGGCTTCGGTTCCAAGTGAACCGCTTTTAACAGCTCAAAACCTCGGAGCTGCGGGAATGTGTTCCAAGTTAGATGACTAGACATTGACATATACGCCGTGGAAATTGAAACAGGGAATTGGGTGAAATATGATCAACATACTTGCTGTTTCTGACCAGTACTATTGAGCTCATCCAAAATGTACTTGCTTGCCTTCGGGTTTTGACATAATGATTTGAAATCATCGGTCAAGTGATGCTCTGCTGCCCAATCCTCCAACGCCTTAGGGTCAGGGACCACCACAGCAACAAGAAACGACTCAAAGCTGTTCCCATATACCCAAATCTGCAAACCAGAGGAAAATCCACGACTTCAGAAAAATCAAAAAACAGACCAGAGGGAACTTCCACAAATTACGAAGACCAACAAATACAAACTCATATATGGAGGCAAATAGAGGTGGGTTCTAACGTATAGGAATAATTAACTTGTGCCCGGTCTAGCAACTAGCAACATACCGATGCGATAAGAGGGCATTGCAAGTATTTGCTTTCAATGTTTTCCACCGCAACATATTCTCCTTGCGATAGTTTAAATATATTCTTTTTCCTATCTATGATTTTCATTGCTCCATCTGCCTGCCATTCTCCAATGTCACCTGCAATGAAATCAAAGTCACCATCACATTTCAATGCAACAATTAAGCATCAACAAAATCTTCTAAGATGTCCACTGGTGACATCTTCACAAGAAGACAAAACATTGGGCATCAAGCGACAACTTTATGGCTGACTGTTTAAAGTTTACCTGTATGAAACCACCCATCAACAAGGACTTCCTCTGTTAGATCTTCTCGCTTATGGTAACCAGAAAACATGGTTGTTCCTCTCAGGCAAATCTCTCCACGGGGCACACTGGAAAGTGCATCGTATCCCATTTCCGGCACTGACTCAAGCCTTGCTTCAATAGTTGTGATGGGGACACCGACAGTTCCAATCATAGGAAAAACATTGCCAATGGACGTGAAGCTACCACCACAGCTTTCAGTAAGGCCTGCATGTAAAAGAGTTTAGCAAGTTGATGAAAGGTTCTTTTTCATTATGAAGGCAACTTTTATAAAACTACTGCGGATGAGTAGAAGCTCACGTCACTGAACTTTCAAAACACACTTAATATTTCAACCAATAAATAATTTATACCAGCTTCTTCAAAGAAGACATTGAATTCATTTTAGGTCAAGCTTTGTTCCTTCCATTGCACTAAAAAAAATAAGGTCACTACAAAACCTACGTCGATTAGTCAATTAGGTAAATTCTAGCAGCACCATTCCTACGATCTCTATATCATTCCTAGATGACATAAAGCAGAGATGCTTCAACCATACCATATCCTTGTGATAAAGTGCTGCAGCTGGTGACCCTCAAAAATTCCTCCACACGCCTAGGCAAAGGGGCAGCACCAGACAACAATATACGAACTCGTCCCCCTAACGCTTGTTTTATCTACCACAAGTAACATTTTGTTAGAATGTAAAACAGCTATTCAAGAATTGAATGGCGAAGGATGCAGCAACAAACCTTATCAAAGACAAGTTTGTCCAAGAGAGGTGCTGCTTTTTCTTGTGGGAGACCCTTTTCCAGATTCGCCAACTTGCTGTCAATTAAATCTTTCATTAGTTTTATTGCAGGAATGCAAATGCAAACAAAAAGGGGAGCTTTTCGGGATTGATCATACTAGTTATAAGCGTATTGGAATAATGTCTTCTTCAATACACCCCCGGATGAAACTTTGTTGACAATACCTGCGAGCAGAAAGTTTAAGCCAAATATTTAGAATTAAAAAAATTCAAAGACAGCAATTTATCAGGATCGGTATGATGTATATTTACCAGAGTATATGCGATCATACACTCTAGGTACCCCACAAAACATAGTAGGCCTTAGTTCCTGAAGGTCCTCGAGTAGAAATCTGACATCCTGCCCAAGTTCAAGAAAGAAATCACATCAGAAACAAGTTACAGAAATTTAAGAAAACGGATAACTTTGAAAGATATTTGAGTCTTATATCTTACTCCTCGCCAGAAGCCTACAGAGGATCCTTTGTAGATGCAATAGCTCTCCATTATTTGATCATATATATGGGCCAATGGAAGAAAGGAAAAATATGAATCTTCTTCCGTACACTGCAATAGAATTGATTTCATGAGATCAGTATTGTAGTTTTAATGCACTATGATTAGCAAAAGGAAATAATTTCTCATATCGCAGTAACAGAACTTCGGAAAGAAAAATTTCTGCAAATGAGCACCCTTGAATGAGCGGATGACTTTTTTATGAGCTCTAGCTCAAGTGACATTGGGATGGGTGGGGAAGCGGTCTAGGCTCAAATAAGAGATGACTTACTTATCACGGTATTACTACTTATGGTTTAAATAGTTGTTTGGAAAGACCAACCACAACAACATCGACTTTTCAGTAGAGTCTTGTTCTGATATCCATTTAAACTACATGAAGGTACTAATTTATCATAATTAAGGGCACTCAGAATGCCCGTCACCAAATCACACCCAAACTAAGCATGCCAAGTGCCGGGAGCTATCCTCCCCTTTTTCTAATTTAACTTCGAGAGGCAGGAAAAACACTAATTTGGAAACTCCAGTAATATATATCGTAAAAAGGCTAGGAAATAGTGTGTTCAGTTGTTTACCACTCTATCTGTTAGAAAAAGTAGTTGCTCCACAGACAGTACTTCTGCCATAATTGCTCCGTTACTAATACGTACACCTTTTGGTTCTCCAGTTGTTCCACTTGTATACATTATTGTGCAAATGTCAGTCCTCCGTTTCGGAGGTAGTTCACAATCTGCATTTCCCTGAGAAAAGGTGTGGAGAGGTCATTTTACATTATTGAAAAATAAGTTGGCGAATCCTTTACCAACGAAGGGAATTTATATGAGAAAGACAGCATAAACAACTTACCAACTGAGAGAATTCCTCCCAAGAAAAACAAGATACCCCCAGTCCTTCAGCTTCCTCCTTTTGAGCGCTAGAAACATTTGCAAAGCTGACAATTGCTGTAAAAAGAAAATGCATAACTGAGTTACAATCTGCAGCAATTGCACCTCAAATTCCAAATCTTCAGGGAATTGAAGATGACTGACTTTTTAAATTGGTGGAACAATTTGGAAGGCATGACAGAACCTGCGCAAAGCATTACCATATGAGCAGGTCATCAGAACGTATAAGAAAATAAACTGAAATTCAAAACTAAAATACCACATATGTTTTGGGAAATTAAGTAAGACGGTCGTCAAACTATTTAGGGTAGAAATATCCAAAGGTAAGATGGTCTTTGTATTTATCTGAGGTTCTGGTACCAAGGAGTTGGATTAGGATGCTTTTAGTGCCAAACTATATGACATCAATAGTCTTGTGCATTTGTACTTAAGGAAATGGATAGAAAGCAAACTTACAGCAGGGAGTTTGTTTTCTTGAACAAAAGCTATTGAAACTTCAGCATGATTGATGATGAACTCAACTGCATTAGCACCTGTAACACGAACAACCGCGAAAAGTTAATCAGCTATATTTAATCAAACTCAACCACCATCATCAGAAGTCTAATTGCCCGTGGAAATGATATTAACGAAGAAAATATAAAGGTATTCTGAAAGTCGTGGTGGTATACACACCGAGACCGAGTTCTATTGACAAGGGGGAAGGAAAAACATACCGAGGGTGTCATAGAGGGGAACGTATGTTATGGCTTGGCTATTACAGGCCTGTAAAACATCAACAAAACATATAAGCATTACGCCAGAAAGTCGCATTCAGTCCCCAACATCACAGTCATTCAACCGTAGTCACAGAATTTAATGTTAATATTAGCATGCATCTCGCGGAATGGAATGCATAAACACGGAAATGCAATCATGAAAACGCGAAACACAGCATTACCTCCATTGCAGTAAGCCACTGGGGGCAGTTTGACCCATAGATACCGCAACGATCTCCCTGTAAAGATGTAAAAGATGCAAAAACATCATGAGACTAATCTTATAGTTTGCTTCCTTTTTTTACAACTATTTTCAGTACCATTATTACATCAACTCCCAACTACAACAGTGCTATAGATCACATCAAAACTATGGATAACATATAAAACCCTGACACAGGAGCACATTAATTTATTCATTGTCAGGTTAGTGCCCTATTAACTTACTAACTAGTTAGCGATTGAGCGCTACCGCATGTATACTTAATTTGCACGTGACTTACAGGATTGACTCCGCGGCTTCTGATGGCTGAACCCATTCGAATGGCAACGTCATAAACCTCTTGATACGTAAGCCACACATACGGGCCCACCTATCATTTCCAATAAACAAATTTATTAAAAATTGGGCTTTGATAATCTTAATTGGAAAAATAAAAAGTAAAAAATAGCTCATGGGTTTCAAATTCAATGGGTTGGTGCTATTTTTGCTCAAACGGAAGATTTACCTTTGTGTCGGTGACCGGCCGCCGCCCAAGCATTGGGTTGCTCGGATATTTCTTAGCAGAGTCACTGCAAGTAACACCAGAGTTTCAGCCATGAATTCACGCAGAAATTCGAATCAGATTTTATTTGATGATTAAAACATGGAATTATTATTAATTATACCAGCGAAATCATCAATTGGCCTATTAGCTCAGCTGGTTAGAGCGTCGTGCTAATAACGCGAAGGTCGCAGGTTCGAGACCTGCATGGGCCATTTTTTTTGTTTTCTTCTTTCTGCTATTAATTTGATTTCTATATGATGAGCGAGTGCTATGAGGAATAAATATATTTACATTTTCCTGAGAAATTTATCTGTCCATTTTCTGAGGATACAAACAAACAACAAGCACAATTCCACTGCCCTCAACGGAAAAATGTGACACTCAATTTAAAGTACATTATTCCGATCCATAACGCACATCAAATTTTAACAAGACACGAAAAAAAAAAAAAAGCAAGTACCAAAATGGGATGATAATGTACCTCAAAAACTGCCAAGGAGACTCCAACCCCTCCGGCAACTCCATGAGACCATCCTTAGCGTAAATGCTCCGATACACCGGCCCCGCCGATGGCCTTCCGTTGGCGGCAGGCCTCGATTCCTCAACCTTCACTATGAAATCCATGGACCCTTTTACCCAACTGATCGAGATTTCAGGCTAGTTAGAAGTAAAGAACTGAGATTCTGAAACAAATATAATAGAAGATGGTAGGGCTAGCTTCTGGTGAATGCGACTGACAACTAATAACCAGCAGCAGAAATGGAGGTGGAAAGGTGGCGGTGGGGGAGATTAAGTCAGCTGAATGCAATAAATTTTAACCAATTTATAGCGGTGTTTATGAGAGGGGTCTTCAAGGTAGCTGTACTGCATGTCTTATAGATTGGTTAGGAATAACTGGCATTTCATTTATAATGGTAGATTGAGTTTGGTGAAGTCCTTATACTGTTGAGTGTTTCTTTAATCTAATTGCTTTTTATTAACTTATTAGACCTTAATCCTTGATTTTGTGATACAAAATAAGGGACTAATAAATGATTTTTGTACCTCTACTTTAACTTCTCACATATTACTCTTTATTTTTGCGCTATCAGATTAAATGAAACTAGAAGATGACACACACTGTGTGTGAACAATTTTATTTTTTTTGTTTGTTTTTTATTAAGGAGTGTGATTAGTTTTTAAAAAATTTAAAAAGAGTATAAGACAATGATGATGGAATCTCTTAATAAGGGCATATTTTTCTTAATATTACATAATTACCAGTATGCCCTCTTTATGTAAATATTGTGTATCAAAAGTGAGGGTAAAATAGGAAAAATAGGGATATGATTGTCATTTTGTCAAGATACAAATTACTATTTTGCCCTCCTCATGTCAATATTGTGTATTCAAAAGTGAGGGGCAAAATTGGAAAAAGCAGGGGAAAATTTTGACAAGGGGTCTTCTCTTAATAATATAGATAAACAGAATTAATAGACATGGTTAAACACAGATGTGTTGGAGAATAGAGTCTTGCATGGTAAATCTAAGAAAGTAATACACAACTTAAATGTGGAAGGTTCATTTCTAATATCAACGAGGCATGCTGTAATAAAATCCCCACTTAGTAATAAGTGGTTAAGTTTGAGGCAATATTGGTGTTGTTGGTGGTTGATCATGTTCGACCTAAAATGTTTATAAGGGTATTTGAGAAGCTTAAAGGGGTGTGTCTTTATCATTTCTCATGTTTAAGGAGTCATTTCTTTGCCAATTAGTCTTATGTTGTAATAGTAATTTTCTTTACTTATAAGTGAGAAATTTCAACTTTAAATTTTCTAAATGACGTGTTTGATCCAATTATTCATCCGCTCCCTAGTGTAAATATATTGTTATATAAAAAATGCTGTCAAGTATATTGGAAAGGGATATCTCTGAATCCCTTCCACCTAATCCTCTTCATTAAGCAATCTAGGTCCTTGAAATTTGATTAAACGGCTAAAGTTATTATAACTTTTAAAGTGAGCCCGTATTTTTAGCAGTTAAATTAACTTTTAAGGGTTCAAATTGTTTGATGAGAAGAATTAGGTAAAAATGATCCAAATAATATACCTTTCCAAGTACATTTCGATGAGATTGGTATCTTTTCTTGGTTGCCAAAACATTCACTGATGACCTCATTCGATAAAGTAGAGAAGAAGTCTGTTGACGAGATGGGTTTCTTTCCACATGGACAAAATAGGATTCTCCAATTTTTTGAAACAATTAATTAAATAATGGATGTGTTATCCATACGTCTCATTTTACTTCTCACATACCCTTTGATAATTTATGTTCATTGATATTCTTCAATTCATCCGATCCGATGATTAAAAATTAAAAAGATATGTGAGAAGTAAAATAAGGTGTGTGGATATCACACTCCTTAAACAATCTCACATAAGTCAAATCTCTATATTAAAAAGCCAACACTGTTGCAAACAGTGTTTTTAGAGTCATAATCTTCACTAAAAATAAGTGGATAGACATGTCTCCCAAACAACAAAAGTTCAAAAGCAATTCAAAATAATGCATGGGTATTTTTATCATATAAACAACATTTTTTAATAACTAATTATTTTTGTTCAGTTTTTTTAATTAGTATATCACAATAGGTTAGCAATAATATGATTCAATCAGTTATTTATTAAATATTATTTTCTTTATTTTTAAACACGTTCAAAACATCTTAAGAGGCGTGTAGTGCCATTTATAAAAAAAGGTTTTTCGCGCTCGCATAATAATGTGATTCAATTAGTTGTCAAATGATTTTTTTTCTTTCGAACAAACGATATTATCAACACTAAGGGAGAGGGGGTGGGCTTAGCCTCAGTTAGTAATATTATGATTCAATCAGTTGTTTATTAAATATCATTTTTTTCTATTTTTAAACACTTTCAAAACATCTTAAAAGGTTCGTATTGCCGATTATAAAAAATGTTTTTCACACGCTCATAATAATGTGATTCAATTAGTTGTCAAATGATTTTTTTCTTTCGAAAAAATGATAATATCTACACTAAGGAGTAGGAGGTGGGCTTAGCCTCACATTAGGTTAGCAATAATGTGATTTAACCAGTTGTTTATTAAATATTATTTTCTCTATTTTTAAACACGTTCAAAACATCTAAAAAGGGGCTTAGTGCTGGTTATAAAAAAAAAGTCTTTCGCACGCACATAATAATGTAATTCGATTAGCTGTCAAATGATTGTTTTTTTTTTCTTTCAAACAAACGATATTATCCACACTAAGGAGGAGGGGGTGGGCTTAACCTCACATTGGGTTAGCAATAATGTGATTCAATCAGTTGTTTATTAAATATTTTTTTCTCTATTTTTAAACACGTTCAAAACATCTAAAGAGCCGCGTACTGCCAGTGATAAAAAAAAAAGTCTTTCACACATGCACAATAATGTGATTCAATCAGTTGTATTGTTTTCTCTATTTCTAAACACTTAAGAGGCACGTAGTGCCAATTATAAAAAATGTCTTTTACAAGAACATATTAATATAATTCAATTAGTTGTCAAATGATTGCTTTTTTATTTTATTTTAACAAACGATGTTTTCTACACTAAAGGGGAATGGGTGGGTTTAGCCTCATACTGGGCTAACAATAATATGATTCAATCAGTTGTCTATTAAATATTATTTTCTCTATTTTTAAAATGTAGATGGAAATTGAAAGATCGATTTTATTATGTGGATTCAGCTACTTTGATTGGTTTATAAGGAGTTTATTCTAGCATGTTCGAATATTATTCATTTACTTCAAATATTTGACTTCTTTTTTTGTCATAAAAAAAATTATTATTGAAGCAATTAACGCATTCATGCGGGTGCATGAAGGCTAGTATAATCTAATCAGAATTGTTTATGGTTCAGTCCCATAAGTGAAAAATAAGTTAGGACACCTTAAAGAATTTTAATCTAATCAACCTTGCCTAAATAAATTATTTTTCACTTAAAGAAGAAATTTTTTTTCCTAGTGTTTTAGAGTTTTTTTTTAAGATTAAATCAGCTAGTTAGAGTAATGTGTTCACTCTCTTACACTTAAGATGGCATACATCCTCCATTTATTGTAAGAGACTCTCTTAAGGCTATGTAAGGAATTTTCAAGTCTCAGAGTCAAGCGGCGACAAAATATTAGATAAAAGAGATTATAAATAAATCGTATGATCATTAGAAAGGTATGTGAGACCGATTTACTTATATAGCTACTTAGTTAATGTTGAATTATCAGAGAGACAGGTCAAATGTCCACTTCCCACAACACTAATATTATCCCCCAACTCTGTAATTATCACCTGCACAATCCGTCAGGTGTCAGTTGTGGGGTTTTATCACATCAAGTGTCAGGTGTGAAGTTTTATCACAAAAGACCTTGATACTAGTTGGAGCGGGGTTAAGATATTTAAATTCTTCTTTCGCAGAGATACAGTTGATGTCAGATATTTCAACATGCCCCTCACGTGGGACCCAATTACTGGGTCACACATGGGAGATCCACACATCGACAATCACATGGAGCCAAGGGGACTCACTCTACACGCAAGGCCAATAAGACACACCCATCACGTGACAGTACAGCACATACCCGCTATCTGGCTCTGATACCATCTTGAATTATTAGATAGACGAACCAAAGGTCCACTTCCAACAACACCGATATTATCCCCAACTTTGTAATTACCACATGCACAATCCATTAGGTGTAGAGTTTTATCACAAAATGCCTTGGTATTAGTTGGAACGAGGTTAAAATATTTAAACATTTTTTTTCAAAGATATGATGAATGTGAGATATTTCAACAATTAAAAAATGTGCATATAGTACACTTCTAATTCTTCCTATTAAACATTTTGTAATTCATCCCTTGCTAGTTTTACATATCACTTGGGACTCAGCAATCCCTCTCTCAATCGAAGTTCTAATGAAATTTAATTAGACAAAAGAATTTTTAATTAGAGAACACGCCAGTCAGATCTTATTAGCATTCCTTTTTGTTATTATTACTAATCTGACTCGAAGTTTAGGTTTACCTCTTTACTTTATCTTATCCTTATCTCATTCGTCGTGACTCCTGACTCATGAGAGAGGAACTCTTGCAGATTTTATTTCTTGGAAGTCAATAGTTTCATGACTGCATTTTCTTGCTCGAAAAGAAAGACAGAAGCAAAATGCAGCTTAATGAATATTAAATTAGTTGGTTAGAAAAATGTGCTCATTTCTTTAAACTCGTTAGAAATAATTCCCAAAAGGAAAAGGGGAAAGGAATTCTCATTATGTTGAGAATGAATCCCGATGGAATGAGGGACCATGCATACCCTTATAAAAAGTTGAGTTATTTTCCATATTGTCAATTAGTTTTATAATGAAACCTTAATTTTCTTCAAATTACAGGTGATGTAGTCATAATACAGACAAATTCATGTTAAAACTGATATAGAAGGATATAATGGATCTTTACAACGTTTAAATCTTACATACTATTGTAGCCAAACCCATTACTTAATTTGACCTTACTATGTCGTATCCTTTTTTTTTTGGCAACCAGAACTATATTAACTAGGCAAGAGATGCCCAAAAGTACAACGAAAGCCAACACCGGCAATCCACCAAACAACAACCAGGAAGTACAGGGGGTAGAAGACCCGACACTCCAAACAAGGCGCAAAGTGTCCCCCCTTGCACCTGCCAAACAAAATTAAGGCGGGCAAGGCAAACCATCCTTATTTAAAATATGTAAAAGTGAAGATGAGGGTCGATCAACCCAAGACACATCACATATCTCCACGCACCGACGCGACGCCAAAAGGTCAGCTGCCAAATTGGCTGATCTTGGAAAAATGAATAATTTGGTGACTGCATTTTCTAACAACCCAGACATGCAGACGCAGTGCAGGTGAGGTTGGGTATGACCTCAAAGAGTAAAGGTGGATTTTTGGTAGCATAAGCCTAAACAGTGGTCCTAAAATGGTTGGACCAAGCTATCTACTTGTATTGGATGCTGAAATCCCAACAATATTTGTGACCTCTTTGGACGTACGTTTGTTGATCAACTTCTGATATCCAACGTGTTGACAAATTGAAAGCCTCCATTTCCCTTTGTTTTTTAATCAAACAAGGATAGCTACAACCTGAATTAGCCTATAATTGCAACAAACGTTACATGAGTCAAAATGCAGTTTAAGAGTTTGGAAAAAAGAGTTTAAAAAAGTCAAGTATATTTGAAGAAAAAAAGAGTTTAAAATGACTTAACTCATAGTAGATTAAGCTTAAATTACAGAGTTATGCATTCTTTCTCAATATTTTTTTTGAACAAACGATATTATTTACACTAAGTAGAGGGGGTGGGCTCAGCCTCACAATAGGCTAACAATAATGTGGTTCAAATTCGCCTTTGGAGAGAATCAAACCTAAGACATCTCACATACAAATTAAAAAAAATATCACTAAATCATAGTACTAAGTGACTTTTTTCTCTATCCTTTATTTTGATTCTTCATCACTGAATTATATTAAGCCCAAAAAAAAAAACCGCAACCAATTAGTTTTTAACTTCGACTTGGCCCACCACTATAATTTCATTCAAGCCCAAAATGGCCTGGTTGGGCATTGTTTATACCCTTTGTCAGCAGCCCATTTTTGTTGCTTAAGTTAAATCGGGCTTTCAGCATTTATTCACTCAGTCTGTATTAAGCATTTTGCTAATCACGGCAAGGCTGAAGAAATCTGAGAGTTACTTGTATGACATGAGTACATCATTAATTAACGTTCCATGCTAATAATGCAAAGACATATAAATAAAAAAAAACTAACACATTTATTTATAGGGGTTTTTGAACTTTAATCCTTCAAGAATATTAAAATTTAAATGTTGGATTGAATATTGATTTTAATCCCTAATGTGTCTTTAATTCAAAATAATTAATGTGCATTTTATTTAATGTCTCCCATTAAATATTTAAATTTATTAATACACAAATTTTAATTTATTTTTTGACCAAAAAAGATTTTTTTAATTTTTTAATTTTATTTAACATTCTTCAAATTTGAAAGACTCAATTAATGTACCTAAATGTTAGTACCGAAATGTGTGTACCGAAATATATTATATTGAACTAATATATTTAAATGTTAGTACCGAAATGTATGTACCTAAATATATGCA